>VURO01045770.1:12159-48447 GCA_015108175.1 Pelvicachromis taeniatus | reverse complement strand
TCCCCCTCTGTCTCTCTCCCCCTCTGTCTCTCTCCCCCCCCCCCCTCTCTCCCCCCCCTCCTCTCTCCCCCCCCCCTCCCCCCCCCCCCTCCCCCTCCCCCCCTCCTCCCCCTCCCCCCCCCCCCCCCCCCTCTCTCTCTCTCCATCCTCTCCCTCCTCGCTCCTCTCCTCCACACGCACAAAACGCTCTGTCATGGCGTCTTCCAACCATGTTACCCCTACCAACTGTAGCTGGTGGCCCATCTCAGCCATGGATGAAGACGGCAAAATCACAGACGGGGAGGAGTGCGAAGAACCGGCGGCAGAGCCCAAACCCTTCAACAAAGACAGGCTCGTTTTGTACCACTGGACGCAGTCTTTCACCTCCCAAAAGGTAAAAAAAAAAAAAAGAGCACAGCTTGAAAATGGAGGTGGCTCCACGTCTCTTTGCATGACATGATGCTACAGCTTGGAGCTGCCTCTGTTTGTCTGCTGTGACCGACGCGTGTTTGCATCTGTGCATGTTTGTCCTGCACATACCTCCGGAATATGAATATCATCCTGCAGCTGGGCAGAGCTCCCGTTTGAGATGTTAACGCTGTAGTACGAGAGTCTCATTTCTTCGACCGAGCGTAGAGTGTTTGATCAATATTCTATCATTAGTCACTGCATAGATCACCTTTCACATCTTATCTGCTTCCATCCGCGATTGACACGTTGGGGCTATTATCTGCCCATAATGCTGGTGAACGTGGTTAGGCTACTATGGGCTTTGCCACATGACATCCTAAATAATTGATTCAAATGCTGTGCAAAACAAACTAAAGGCCATCTCCCACCTTCTGCAGCTGAAGCTCACCATATGTTGTTATTTTCATGCCTTCCTTCAGTTTACCTGTGATTTATTAACACGCGTGCTCCCACGAAACGAGCATGTGGTTATAAAATGTTGCACTGAAGCCATACAAATAACTCTGAAGACATAAATGATTATTATACAGAGCGTGCAGTACCACGAAGCTGTAAATTAAAGGGACATTCCAACAATTAAACATGAAACCAGTCTGCATTTACAAAGCACAGACTGTATGCAAAAGATGAACTCAGCAGTCACGGCATGTTTTGTCCTCATTTTGAAAGCCATGGTTTAGTGTTGCTTTGGCTAGTCGTGCACCTCTGGATTTTTTTGTAACCCTGTGCGGGTGGCACGGCCACCATGGTTTGTTTGGAGACATGAGTGTATGATCATGTCAGGTTTGAGCATATTTCAATGACATATCAGTGCAAAAAGCTCAGATATTTCCAGATTATACAGAGGGAAATGCTGCATCATTTTTAAAACGCTAAAAGTTTCTTGAGAAAACTTCATTTTGACTTCTTGCGGCGGCGGCGGTTTTGTAACCACGACACCTATTGTTGAGGTGTCCTGTGCAAAGAAACATTTATCATTGAATTAGTGCTAAACAACAGGCTAATAATTTACTAGAATTTCATACACCAAAACTGAACCACAGACTTTCTGGAGAGTGGCTAACATGCAGTATTTGTCAAATAGCTCTATGACGCACCAAAAGCATAAACATGGTGGAAAGGTTCCGTTCTGTGACTTAGCAGACAGTGATTGGCTACAGCTCCTTCTCTCATTCACACCCCCAACTCCCGTAACATGAAGCTTAGACCGAAATGGTTGAAAACATGTTTATTTATGTATTATAGTTGACATGGGAGTCTATGGGGACTGACCCACTTTTAAAGCCAGTCTCCTTTGGACATTAGAAGAACTGTGCTGCTTAGACAGCAGTAGTGGTTTGGCTCGTTGAAGACCACTGGGAATGGTTCCAGTGCTACCAGTAAAACCATAACAGTCACCTTTAGGTGCAAACTGTCACTCTGAGGAGAAAGACTTGGCTTGTTGCTGTCTGTGTGCTGGAAGAGGTTCAACCAATGTCAGCTGGATATGCTTTGAAGTACAGTCATTGCACTCAGCGGTGAATGCACAGCAGGGTGCACGCCCTCTGGACAATATCACCAACACACAGAAGCTATTTGCTATTTGCAAAGTGTTGTTAATTTTATAGCGAGGGTGCTTAAAGAGTTACTTTTCTCACTAGATAAAGTTGTAGCATAACAGATTGTGATAATTAGAGATTTTTCAAAGACTTTGAGATGTTGAGTGACAGGTGGGGCCTACCTGCTACTCAAAGCAGCCATTTAATGCTTAACTGCTACAATTTAAAGCAATTAATCTGATGTCATGAAGGGAAATTAGCTGTAGTTGTAAACTGTAAATGTGTTTATTTAAAGTGTATTTTTACACGGAAGTGGAGCCAGCTTCAGGAGGCCGCCAAAGGAAGACGTCGTCAGAGTTATCCAAGCTTGGACTTGGACACCAGATGATTTTGAATGATATGGATACTTTTACATGGCATTACTCACATCTGTTACACACATGTGCAAGAAAAGCTCCTTAACAACATCTGGAGTTTTAGAGTTTTTATGATATTTGAAGTTTAATTTTGGATAACAAACAACTTCTTTCACACGTAAACAAACCGGAGGCGACAGCATGCAAACGCTGTAGAAAAGGTGAAGGTCATGACATAATCACCTGCGACTGCGTTTCTGTGTTAAGAGAAGGAGGATATCGTTCAGTGCGAGATTTAATATGAGGACAAAGAGAAGGAAAATGCTAAAAGAACAAGTGGAGCTTTCCCTTTCCACTATCATGCTGCTTTATTGGCAGTATTTATTAGATCCAGTAGCTTGACCCATATGAATCATTAAACATCTGGATAGTGCCACCTAACTTGTCACACCTGTACATTTATGTCAATGAAAAGGTAAATTGCTGAACTGTCCCTTTAAAAAGTGGACTCAGCTATGAAATGGCAACGGGCATTTCATCCTTTGTCCTCATCAGCCACCATCTGTGCCTAATGTGTGACCATGGATTACATCACTATCACTACAGTCCCTGAATGCCACAGACGGGTTTGATGTACATAAAAATAACTGCAACTATTTTTTAAATTCTTTCAATTATTCATTGGGAAAAACGAGCATTCTGATGACAAACCACTTACTATGTGATAAATAGTGATGGCCCCTTTTTCACCACAAGATTCATTTATAGTGAAAAGAACTGATAGTTCACAATTCTCATGCTTTAGTCTCTTAGGATTCTTTATAAATTCAAGGCTCAAGATGTGATTCAACACATAGAGCTACCTTTTTGTCATCGCTGCATATTATACTGAGCATGAATTCAGAACCGTTGTTTAGAAACACTGTAGCACCTCGAGTCGATGCTCAGTCTCAGGTTTGCGCGTTAGTTATAAAGCTCAGGATCTGTGGCTCGTGGCCACTCGAGTCTGAGCTGCTGATTGAGCTGATTGTCACTCAGCAGAGGGTAAACACCAAGCTCACTGTCATGATTATCGCCTCAGTCCTGGAGCTGGAGGAGCCGGAGTGACTCCTCGATCATGTGTGACTGTGCTGCCAGTGAACTCGCTGCCTCTTCTGAAGTAACACATGGGTTTCAGCTCAGAAGCTGAAAGAAATCTGCGCAACAAACCTGCTAATGTTTACGTGTACCATGTTGTATTACTGTTATGCGAGCCGAAGCATGGGATGATGGGAAGGGCCTTTACGAGATTAAGAGGCCGTGCACCTGGTTTCCTGCTCCACTAGAAATTGACTGAAAATGTTGCACATTAATATAACTCCAGTGCTTGCAACGCAATTGGTCAAAAATCAGGTTTGTAGCACCTTTTGAAAGATGTGTTATATTTAGTCAATCTTTTGTGACTTTCCAAATATATTTTTCCAGTCTTTGAAAAGACAGAAATGATCCCTTCGTAAACACACTGGCAGCACGAGACAGGCGAGCAGCATTGATAAAGGAGTCACATTTTCAGCTGATCAACATTTCTCTGTGCCGACTCCATTGTCGTCAACGTGCAGGGGATTATTTACAAGCTTGTGTATACGTCAGCAAGTTTACGAGGACGGAGACAACGTACTGTCGAACTTCTCTCGCGCCACGCTTTAACTCCATTGTCTGACTTTAATACAACTTCATATCTAATGGTCACTGTAACTTTGATCCTGCACTATAGTTATCTACCTCACAGCAGGGAGGAATCGTGAGCACAGCAAATATGGTAACGATAGATACAGAAAAGGCGCAGTGATACAAAGGCCAGATGCACAGATCAATACAGCTCTGGCAACCTCAGAGTCTGCAGGTTAGAAATTTACACCTTTAGTGATGAGGCTTTAACAAACTGCTGTTTTCTTTCAGTGTGGGGGCCAGTATATAATGACAGTATATAATTTTGCTCTGCTCTGTATTCAAGTGTAACTGTTGAACTAGGAAGTGAACACTGTTAAAGCTAATTTGATTGAATGTTTACTGCCATCAAACAGATAATCGGACAACGGCAAACTGAGCCTGTATGTACACATGATGTGCTAAAAGGAAGATAATACATGTGGGCTACAAAAAACGGCTAAATCTGATCGAGACAAATGACACAAAAGAAGTCAAACCAAATACAAGACAAGAGACTGTCAAAACAGAAAACAAATAAACAGGGAATCACTAACGGAGACTTAAGAATAAAGGAGACGCTATTCTATTCAGCTCGGTTTTATTTACATAGTTGTCTCAAGATACTTTATATTGTAAAGGAAAAACCCTACAATAATACAGAGAAAGCCCTAACAGTCAGACAACACTCTGTGAGCTAGCACTTGGCGACATTGGGAAGGAAGAGCTTCCTTTTAAAAGGAAGAAACGTGCAGCAGAACCAGGCTCAGGAAGTGGGTGAGTGGACGGAGAGGACAACAGACACACTGTGGAAGAGAGTCAGAGTTTAATAATAAGTAATGATTAAACGCAAAGTGTCGTATAAACACACAGACTGAAAAGAGATGAGTGAAGAAGAAACACTCAGTGCATCATGGGAAGCCTCCAGCAGCCCAGGGCTATTGCAGCGTAACTAAGGGAAGGTTCAAGGTCACCTGATCCAGCCTCTAGTGTAAGATTTGTTAAAAAGAAAAGTTTGAGCCTAATTATCTGTATTTATTTATTAGAATTTATTTTATTTATTTTTACGTAATATAAAAGTTTAAGATAGTTTTCTTTCTTTGCAATGAATAGGGCAGCATATAATTTTGTTGTGCTTCTGGCATAATAACAACAAAAAAAAAGATTCCGACTCCGATTTTAATATAAACACCAAAGATAGCAAAACTCACGTCACAGCCGTAATAAGACGTAAGGCTCAGGAGTAACAGTGGAAAATAAACGTCCATGGAAGTCTGTCTCGACCAGTCGTTGTGTACTTACATTACTCAAAGGTTTTTCTCGTGTTGGAGAGTACCGACTCCTGAAGTAGGAGCTAAAAAAAAACACCAAACCACAAACGTTACAAGGAACAGCAATAGCTCCTGCAAAAAAATGCTAAAGATTTCGAAACAAACACCACAAAGCAAGTGCCACCTGGTTATACTGTGTCAAAGCAAAGAAAGGTTTTCTTAAAACTGATTAACTTACATAAACACATACACAGTTGGTCGAACTGGAGCTATTTAGTTACTATTTAAAGTCTCATCCTAGCGGGTTTTGATAGGATTAATGCAATAAGAAAAAAATATAAAGGAAAATAAATTATTTTCTGGGACCTTTCTTTACTCTTTCCCACTAGAATCCCCTGTTCTGGGACCGGGCCATATCGTTTATTAAAATGCAAACTGCTGTCATTTTGAGAACGTTAAACTTGGCTTACTTGGCCTGGCACTACTATGATTAAAATAGGTGCAGCTTTGCTTACATTTCATCAAATTTGGTACATTTCAGAATTTTCAAGAACAGGTTTAGTAAAATATTAGGGTATCATTTTTGTAAGGCTGACCACCCCCCCCAAATTTAAAGTTTGATTCGATGGATTTTATCTCTAACTTCTCAATCTGTTGTGATGGGGACACAGATGTCAGACGTCTCTCAATAGTGTCGTAGAACCGAACGTTTGTTCAGTTTGGCTCTATCGCTGTGGAGGTTTTACTAACAGAGGAAAGGACTTAAGAACTTGTAGAGGAGACTGCAACAATAGTTCAGGCTCGGAATTTGATTAAATGCAGTCCACTATGTTCAGCCAGACATTTGCTGTTGTGTCTCCTGAATTAATGGGTAGCAGACTACTTCATTTGTCCACTTTGTTTAAATAAGAGGGTTTTTTCACATTACAAAATACAGAAACCTAAAAACCTGTGACTTACCAAATTTTCTTCCGTTTATCCGGGGCCGGGTCGCGGGGGCAGCAGCCCAAGCAGAGAAGCCCAGACCTCCCTCTCCCCAGCCACCTCCTCCAGCTCATCTGGGGTAACACCAAGGCGTTCCCAGGCCAGCCGAGAGATATAACCTCTCCAGCGTGTCCTGGGTCTGCCCCGGGGCCTCCTCCTGGTGGGACATGCCCGGAACACCTCACCCAGGAGGCGCCCAGGAGGCATCCTTATCAGATGCCCGAACCACCTTAACTGGCTCCTTTTGATGTGGAGGAGCAGCGGCTCTACGCTGAGCTCCTCCCGGATGGCCGAACTTCTCACCATATCTCACCGATAGTGTGAGAAGACTTACCGAATAACCTACTTAAATGCTGAGTTTTCAAGGAAGATATGCTATGACTAAATGGACCTACAAAGGCTCGCTAAGAAATCATATGCAGTCATAGTGTAAAGGTACACATTCAATAATTAGTCTGGCTTATAAGAGACACGGGGGTAGCACAGATGTTTACATGGTTACTGCTACAATCAAGAACCCAAAAAACTTTAGACACACGCGTTTAGTGAAACCCAACAAAAGTCAAAACTGTGCAAAAAGGCTATTTCTATGTTTTAGCTAATGATTTTTACTCACCCGGTCCCTGACTAGTATAACTATCATGTGTAGGCAGATGTGTGTTTTCTAAGGTTGGCATTAATCTCAGTTGGGAACAGGCACCGGGACAGCTGTGGACACTGTGGAAAAG
Organism: Pelvicachromis taeniatus; assembly: GCA_015108175.1. Taxonomy (NCBI): domain Eukaryota; kingdom Metazoa; phylum Chordata; class Actinopteri; order Cichliformes; family Cichlidae; genus Pelvicachromis; species Pelvicachromis taeniatus. The sequence continues at coordinate 41,434 of VURO01045770.1, read as the reverse complement.
TAGTCCCTGTTACTTTGTTCAAGCTTGCTGGGATTTAGATGGTGTGTTTTTAAGCCTCGGTGGTAGCTGCTGTGATGTCAGTTGTAAAGAGAGGGTGAAGTGCTACGCTGTCATCTAAAGCTAGCAAGCTTTGTTAGTAGGTTTCATCAATAAACTACACAGGTGGGGTGCACAGACACAAAGGCAATAGTAACTGACAGGCTAATAAAATACCAGAAAGTACATTTTGAAGACTGAAAGTGAGCTTGCAGTGCCTCTTTTAAGCAACATTCAGTAGTTCTGAAGGGCTAAATGGCTGTAAACATTTTTTTAAATAGTGTAAAATTAGGCATTTTAACAAACGAGCCCCAATCAGCCCCAGGTGGCCATCAGAAGAGCAGTTTTGATTCAATCACTGCGTCATTTCATCCTGCTTTACTCCATTGAAATATTATATATCAAAATATTATATTTGGCGTTAAGCTGTTACGCACGTCACTACAACCCCTGTGGCTTCTGCTCCGCAGCTGCTGGGTGACCCCACGTCTGGGGCTCTCCTCAGCTCTTTCCAGGTGGATGGCACGGTTGCCCCTCTGATGGTCCTCCTTGGGCTCTCGTGCTCTGGGGGCCTCTGGATGTCTAGGGCCTGGATCTCCTCCATGCCTGCTTCATGCTCTGGGGGGTGGGGCTATAGCGCCCCACATCCTCTAGAAGATTATTACATGGAGAAACCTTTTGAATACAAGCTCGCTCATGCATACAGGTGTGCACACAGGTGTGCACAAGGGTGCACCTTTCTAAGCTGCTATCTCAAAGCACTTGCGTGCTACACAATAACATTCAATATTTAGTATTTACTGTTAGTTACAGTTATCTAGGTGGTGTTGTGTTTATTGTGTTGCTCTCTTTTTGCTTGTTTTCTTCTGTTTTTCTGTTCTCGGTCAATAGGTGATCCAGTTGATTTTTTTTTTTTAGTGTCTTCTCTCACTGTCACTCTTCCCCTCCGTTTATCTTTCCCTGCCTTTCTTTCTCTCTCCCTTTCCTATCCCCCAGTCACGTGTGTCCCGTCTGTAACTTAAAATAAAATAAATAAATAAACAACAATAACGTCAATCAAAAGGACCAATGCGGCAGGACCATGATGATCCACTTGGTAAAGTAAATCCATTGGGCATCTTTCTTGGTCTTCAGACAATAATTCTGATGGCTAAAGAACCAAACGGGACAGAAAAAAAAAAGATGTTACATCAAATTATATGAGAAGTTGGTGGAAACACTAATAACTAAGATCTGATTGAGTGCCACAACTAGACTTTTTTTTAATAATATATAGTGTTAAAATAAAAAAGGTGTACTTTTATTAAAATATCAAAAGCAATTTAAGATTTTGAGAAATGTAGTGGATACATGTATTACGTAGCATAATGTGTTTGCAGTACTAACTGCTTTTCGTCCCTAATGACAGCAAACACGCAGATGAGACTAAGCTGCAGATGAAGTCCACTCATTGTATCGTGTAAGAGGAGTGAATTTTATGCTTCCCAAGCAGCTGAACCATTTGGCATCATTGCTAACAAGTGACTAATAATATTATGTAACTCTCGATGCAACGGTGACTGTGTTGCTGTGGGTATCATCCAGGGACAGCTCAGCAGAATAACACAGGGGCCTGAAACATTTGGCATTTTTATGTAGAAGTCCCTGATTTAGTGTTTCTTTTCCACGCTGATGGAGATATAAAAAGCTTAGTTTTTCTTTCTTTTTTTTTTTGACATTTCAGTTGCACGCATCGATTTGCTCCTGGTGTCCAAAAACACTGGTCCTGCTGTAATTACTATGCTTCTGTTACTACGTCCTTTAGGTTTATTTCATTACACCGTGTCTGTCTGTGTTCAGCGAAATTCCCTTTTTGTCGTTCCGCCAAATGTAGCACTTTATGCCCCAAGTGTCATCGTCTTTCATTAATCTTATTCCCAGTAATAGCTCTCCATGGACCTTGGCTTATCCTTCATGCCGCTAGTAACGTATCCTGATTGTCCTGGATTTTTCTTCTTCAAACTCTAGCACCCTGTATATCTCATTAGTTTGGCAGACCACACAAACAACCAGCTCTCTCTACAGTACAGCTATTTGTAATGTAATGAACTGAGCAGAAGCTATTAGTGACTTTTTTCTAACATTTTTTTCTTAAAGCAAAAACGGATGAAATGTTCTCTTATTTTATTTTCATAGTCTAGTAACAAATTGCCTACGTGTTCACCCACTGAATATATTTACAGATATACATGTTGTGATTTAAATAAAAAAAAAAAAATATGGTGGTATGTTCGGACTAATCACGTCCTTTTGTAATTTCAGGTACGGCTCGTCATTAACGAGAAGGGTCTCGTCTGTGAGGAGAGGGATGTGAGCTTGCCACTGCAGGAGCACAAGGAGCCCTGGTTCATGAGGCTGAACCTGGGCGAGGAGGTGCCCGTCTTCCTCCACGGAGACACCATCATTAGTGACTACAACCAGATTATAGATTACATGGAGAAAACCTTTGTGGGAGGTAGGACAATGCTGTCTTTCTTTTCTCTTCTTTAAAGATGGCAGAGTCATTTCCATTTGCATATTTTCATTATTTTCATTCACGCTCCACTAGAGAAGCATTGCATAATTCATAGTTCAAAATAATCTCTATTTATCATGTATTATTTATCTAGTGCTTTGTGTAGCTGTTTAGTTCTCCTGCTTACTGTCTGAAAAACACTGTTTTAGCTCCCTTTTCTCTCACTTTAAGACAGCTTTCTTTAGATCGGCTTCCCTTCACAAACAAAAGATTTTGGCAGTATGTTGGTGGGGCCTCCGGAGTCACAGCCAAAGCTTTGTGCCTAGTACTGTATGAAGAAACATCCCCTCTCTCTGACGTCACACAGAGTAGAAAAAAATGTCCTTTTTGCACGCAGTGATAATCACTTACAAAGAACTTGTTGTTTAAAACTGGCCATATGAGCATCCACCATGATAACAGCAACTATATAATAGAGGAATAGGGAAAATCTGAATAGGTCTCGCTTCACCTACGAGCATCCTTTCTGTAGCAGAAAAAAAAATCATCTTTACCCTGCAATGCAAAAACAAAGCAGCATTTCTATATCTTCCTCATGAACATTTAATGGGTCTAGATGCTATGTGTCTGGATGTAGCTTTAGCTTCTCTAGTTTATCTTGACATATTTATTTTGCCATCAAGTGCATGTTTAAGGTCCTTTAACAGAGTTCTACTTTTTAAAGAGTCCGCCAGAGAGAGAGAGAGTTGTTAACCAGTAACATTCGTTATGTTTATTAGCTAATTGTACCAAGTTAAGCTCTAAAAATTGGCGATGTAGGCAGGTTCATTGCACTTGCAGTAATGTGTGCATGTGTGCTGCACTCTTTGCTTTTGCATTAGTCCACCTACACCAGTCTAATTTATCTCTCAAGCCCCCCAGCCTCAGCCTCGTGCTCTGCCAAAGGTTTGCGATCTGTAATCACCAGTGAAGATGAAGATTAGTATTATTAATTCTGATTTAATCCACCTCTGTGAATTACCAGCTGTACAGGTTAAGTAGGTGTAAAAACTGACCTAGGTCCAGAAGGCAGCAAAAATTCCAGTAGAAGTTTAAGCGAGCAGATGGAGATTGATTACACCTGTGGTACCTCAGTCAATGCAGTCACACCCCTAACTGCAGTACCAAGATGAATCTGGCATAAAAACTTGACCCAGTTTAGAGAATTTATGAAACTATTCATAGAGGCCAAAACTGCTTTTTGTATCGAGCTATAAATATGCTTTATGCTGTAAAGTTAGGCCTTTTAACATGAGAGTCTATTACGAAGAATTTGCATTTGGGGTCAATTTAAAATAACGATTTTTGAAATGTCACCTCTTGGCACTTGTATGTTGGCTTCATTTTTCACTCCTAGAGGATGTTGGTGTGTTATAAATACAACCCAACGGGTTGTGGCAGATGGTTGCCCCTCCCTGAAGGCTTCAGCTGGACGTTTGTTCCTGTTGAAAGGAAGTTTTTCTTCCCCACTGTCACCACCTGCTTGCTCATAGGGGGTCATCTGATTGTTGAGGTTTTTTCTGCATTATTGCAGGGTCTTAAATTGACAATAGAAAGCACCTTGAGGCAACTGTTGTTGTGATTTGGCTCTATATAAATACCTTTTTTTTTTTAAATTCCCTTGAAATTAAAGCATATTGTCCCTTTAAGAGGAGGGGATTTACAGCACAGGGGATTCTTCTTTTCATGTCTCTCTCATATCTTTGGCTAGAGCTACAGAAAATGTGAGGCCTCATTCGCCCAGTTTGTGAAGCTGGAGTGACAACGACTGTTGGAAGCCATTTGTGGCCATCTGTTTTCTTTGTGCAGACTGTGTCAGTGCATACTGCACACTAGAATGTGAAACTGTAAGTCATTGCATCAACGTCTTTGCACCAATGTCACAGAGACGATCCTCGCTGATTAAATTAGACAAAATTGGAGTGACCCCTCGGGGAAAATTTGTGGCGCTCACAAACGACACAGATACAAACACAAGAGACATAATTTAATGATTGAAACAAAAGTCCATCAAAGGTATATTTAGTAAATCCGCATCTGCAGCTATGATGTTGTGATGGGTATGGAGGAACGTACGCTGTGAGGCAATGACCGAGATTCAGCCTCTGGAGCTTGAAAAGGAGGCAGCTGCATTTCTGTAGGTGTTTGAAGACATTTTGCACCTCATCCAAGATGTTTCTTCAGATCTAAAACAAGTGGCAGAGAGTCCCAGGTAATAAACCCCTAACATGTGTCCTGACCCTCTCGGTGGAGAGGCTGAGAGCCTAGACATTCAGGCTTAGCAAACATGCAGCTCAAAGAATAAGCAAATGTTAAGAAGCATACACTGAATCCTGTTATCTGTGTTGTGCTGTAGTATCTGTAGGTGGCATGCTCTATAGGATTATCAGCTGAGAGATTATGTAAGAAACTGGAAGCTTCAGCTCAGAAAATGTCTGGGGGTAGAGGCCTGTAACCGTCCTGTTTAGTTAGTGCTCACATGTCCAGAGCAGTGCTTAGTGAAGCAGATCTTCTTCAACAGCAGAAGATCTGCTTCACTGCTTACTCAGTAATAAAAGGCTAGAGTGCATAATATGACCCCAGGGTCTGATGATCTCATTCATCTAACTCCATTTTAGTCTTTTGATAGTGTACTAATAACTTGTTTTGGAGCAAGTTAGTCACAGAGATATAAAATCATTCATCAGTCTCCAGTTATTATACTCTAATAATTTAGTTAAGCTGTAATTGTTGTATTTTTCTGTTGTTTATTTTGTTTTTTTTTTCTCTATTGAAAAACAAATCTGAGGTGTGTTTTATCCAGAAGCTTTCATCCAGGAGTCAATCTGAGGGGATGAGTTACAGGCATGGTTTTTCTCTGCCTTTAAATCCCAACTGAATCCTGGCAATGTGGGTTGCAGCTGGTCTCCAAAGTGCAGATTTCTCAGAAGTGAGAGGCATGTGCAGTGCGGAGCAGTGCCAACAGTTTGACAGTGTTGTTGAGACACAGCAAAGGGCGAAAGCTGTTTGCAAAAAGATGTCAATCATCGCCCGAGTTGTTCTTATATATTTGTCACGCTCATTGTGAATGTACATCAACTCAGTTGCTTGACACGTTGCTGCTAATTTAATATTTCCATCACCAGTGCTGCAGCAGACCTCCTACAGAGAACCACTGCAGGGCATGCCCAGGTCAGCATGCAGGTCCAGAGACTGATTACTCAGCTTCCTGGAGCTCAGCCAGGTGCAGCTCCACCCTCCTTCAGCTTCTCATCGTCAAGCAGCCATCTGACCATCTCTGTTTTAGTCAACGATGCCTTCTCTGCATGTGGCTGGCTGTGACCCTGCAGAAAGATAAAAGCTCCCTCTGTTCTGCACTTTCAGAACATTATGCTGAACACCATCGCTCCCAGCCAAGCGGTGTCCAGTCAGACACGAGAATTAGGGCAGCAAAATGTAAAAGCGGGATCCCTCTGAGGTAGTAAAAGTTGTTGGAAGTGTTTTTTTGGAGATAATTATCTGAATTTCAGGAGTGGTCCACGCCTCCAAAAACGCCCCTTCTGGGTCTTATCTGTATATGACCCCCCTCAGTTCTCTAAAGTGCTAGAGTTCTCGTTTTCGTGTGATCACAGTTCGAGAAGGTCTTTAACACAGCTTATCTCACGAGAGTAACATAATTTTGCTCACCCTTCCATTTGCTTACAATTGCCCTCTTGTCTGTCAGCACATCAGATGGAGAATAGACAAAGAACTCCTCAGCTCCACTTCATTGCTTTCCCTCCAGGCAATCCAAGAAACTCAAACACACTGAACGTCATGGCGATGCTTCAGAGAGCCCGAAGGCCGTCCCGGGAAGTTCTCTTGCCTCCCGACAAGCTGGTCGATCAGTCATCTTCTCTCTGCTAAAGGTTATGAAGTAACTCTGGCCGCTCGCCACCTCCGTAATTTTGCAAGATCACCCATCAATAAAGCTCACAGCTCCACTCACGTGGCTCTGAAACTGGTCCACAGACCAGGCGAGTTAGCCGAAAAGCCGACGGAGTCAGCGCTGGACCCAGAAGCCACGCTGTACCCCGCTTCTGTAAAGTCTCCCGAATAACCTTTCTTTAAGGATTCAGACTGGACTGTAGCCTAGCTTCAACCGCTTCTTTACCTTGCACATCTAAATGTCAATCCAAAGTCTTCTTCCATGCGGAAGCAAAATTTCTGCTCCATCAGCAAAAGCTACTGCGTACCTTGTAGCTCCACCCACCCGTCAGTGCCAGGTAGCAGGGCCAAGCTCAGTTTTTTGCACCTGCCTCCTAACTCCATTTAATGCAAAGCTAGAAATCAGTCACTAGTTTCATGCTCTACTGCTCCTCCATTGCCATTTATCTCTGCTAGCCATGGGATGCCAGTTTCGATGTTTTCTATCCCTCCTCTTGCAAAGTACTAAAGCAAGTTGGCACTGGGATGCCAGGTTCTTCTCCGTCATTCGGAAATGCAGCAGCAAACTTCCTACCACCGAATTGCACATTTCTCTGCGTGGATTGGAAAAAATAAAAGGCACCGGGTTGCCAGTTCCCCTTCCCTCTATCCCTCCTTAGCATGCTTTTGGCACCCAAGTGCCAGTTTCTCCGCATCTATCATTCCAAAAAGCAGCCGTGAACCCTTTTGGCACTGAGATGCCTGGTTCTTTCTCTATCCCTCATTCCCAAATGCAGCAGCAAGCTTTTCTACCACTGAGTAGCCATTACCTCTACGTGTATTATTGCAAAGCAGTAAAAAAGCTCTTCTGACAATGGGATGCCATTTTCATTTCTTTATCCCTCATTTGCACACGCAGCATCAAGCTTTTCTACCAACGAGTTGCCAGTTTCTCTCCAGCTATCATCACAAAAGCAGTAGCAAACCTTTCTAGCACTGTGGTGCCAGGTTCTTTCTATATCCGTCATTAGCAAAATGCAGCAGCAAGCTTCCTTCCACTGAGTTGCCAGTTCCTTTGCATCTATCATGGCAAAAGCAGCAGCGAATCATTTTAGAACTGTGATGTCAGGTTCTTGCTATATCTGTCATTCACAAAATGCAGCAGCAAGCTTCATCTATCATTGCAAAAAGAAGCAGTGAATCCTTCTAGCACTGGGATGCTAGGTTCTTTCTATATTTGTCATTGGAAAAACGCAGCAGCCTTGACTGAGTCATTTGAGACAGCCCTCCAAGCCGTCTCGCGGTTATGACAACATCCTATATGACATTGTCCTATAAGGTTTAGCCATCCCAACTGGTGGTATTCTACTTGGCTCAGACGGTTTTGGTGTTATCATCATGGAAGGCGGTTCTCTTCCAATCAGTCTTTCAAGTCTGCCAAGCCTTCCAAAACTGCTCACCGTCACCTCTGTTCATTTCAGAAATTGGCACAGTAGTTCTTGCTACCCTACCCAAAGTAAATTTAACCAGCCAGGCGCCCCTTCTCCATCTTGTACCGTAAGAAAAGTTCACATAAGCATTTACGAGCCGTCAAGCCATCACCTCAAGTCGAAGGTCGCCCGGCTACTATTGGAGACCGGCGTCTATTTGTCGTGACATGTTTTCAAACTGGCGTTTAACAGGCGTCAATAAGAGACAGGCCACTATTAGAAGATATACGGAAACAATTTAGTGTAGAGGCAAACACGCCTTTGTCCGAATACTTATGGACCTGAGTGTATAACTGTGAACAGATGTTGATGTAAACTGACTTATAAAGGTATTCATCCACAGGTCTATAATTTTAGTTTCAGATTGTTTCAGTATGTCAGGCTTTGTGTTATAGTCCTCCACCTGTTACCAGGTTACCATGTTGTGTGTTTGACAGCTGAATCTGGCACAGCTGTGCTATTCTGGGTTTGTGTGGTTGCTTAGAGACCTCAGGGGTTTTGGAAAGATAAAGAAAAAGTCCAAAGAATAATGCTCTGCAGTATGTAATAATGATTCACTATATTTTGTCCAGTTTGTATTCCTGTAAAAATGTTTTCGCTTTTTCACGTTCGTGTCTTGCTCACACAGACACAGTGGCTCAGCTGATTCCTGACGCAGACTCGCCTCTCTACGATCGTGTGCAGCAGTACCGTCAGCTACTGGATGGCCTGCCCATGGACGCGTACACACATGGCTGCATCCTTCATCCAGAGCTCACGACTGACTCTATGATCCCAAAGTACGCCACAGCAGAAATACGTAGTAAGTGAAGCCAGCTCACTGCGCTGTGGAGGCATCAATGCTCGTATTTTAGCATCTTTGGAAATTGCAAACTAGCTCGTGTTTAGTGTTAGGTCAATAGAATAAATAAAGGGTTCTTATTAACGAATGAGCCTAAGTGCTCAACCCTGAGTTAAAGTCTCCTTGTAGACTGACAGGATGAAAGGTAGATGCTATTTTGGTTTTGTCATCTTTTCTTGACTACTTCTTTTTTAAAGATGTAAAAACTTTTCAGTGCTTTTAACTTGCTATACTGAACACTGTCACACGCTCAGCGTGACTCAGCTTCAACTTTGGTACCAAAGAGACTCCTACGAAGAAAACCACATGCATTTTAAAAGCAAAGCAATTCATCTTCCTTACAGCATTTTCCACATCATTGATAAAACAAATCCCAGGTTTTTATGTGCACAGCGTGATTAGCATACTGTGTAATTTGATGCTACTCAATACCAAAAACCCCTTCACTCAGCACTTTCTAGTGATGCCAGGTTTTTAACGGCAGATATTAGGCCTCCCAGCCTGAACTGTGGTGCTCTTCACATCAGGTAATGGCCTTGTCATTTAAATCAGAGCAACAGGCTGGATGAGACATAAACGGAAAGTCTGGAGGAGAATTAATTATCCAGTGCACTCCTGACCAGTCTGTGTTGGACCTGTAAAATCAACTTTATGGAGTATTTCATTGACCGCATCAGTGTTCTCTGTGCGGTAAACGTGGTCTGGACGATTATGATTCAGACTCAAGGGACAGTTCAGACACAAACATCGTTCATCTTGTGGTTTTATTATCATTCCAGCAGACTAATGAAAAATATATGTATATATAAAATATATATTTTTTGTGCATTCTGTGGCCTTAATTAGGCTACATAATGCATAAAAATGTTTTCTGTAATTAAAGCTTTTTGTCTGGGGTGCCTTAAAATGTGTTTTAGCTGCATGTTGTTTTAGTTTTCAAGTGATCTTTGAGTTGGAAATCTGAAACCTGGATGACTCAAGCTAAAACACTAAGACAAAATATAAAATATTACCTTGACTTAACACTAGTTACCCAGATGACAAAAAGTTAGGTAAGCGTAACAAAAAAACCCAACACAGATGAGTGGATTCATGCCATTCACAAAAACAAATGAAATCCTGGGCTCGTCGGTCTTCCTGTCCACAGCAGTAGTTAAAGAATTAAACCAAAAAATTTGTATCTCTAATAAAAGAAGTGGTATGAATATGAGCAGCTATTATCAGCCCGACTGACTGTTAATGTTGTAATATCATACCTGGGTAGAAAAACAGACAGTGAAATGCTATTAGTCATGGTTTGGCCTCCTCAGAGTCCAGACCTCAACATTATTCAAGCAGTGTGGGCTCATCCTGACAGAAAATAGAACAAAAGGCTCCCAAAATCCATAGAAGAGCTTTGAATGTCTGGAGACCTTTTGTGTAGGCTACTTAAAAAATGACAACAAATGTTGCTTTGAAGAATTCAGGCTTTGTTAAAGAATGAAAACGAGTTAAATAAATATAAGTTAAAGCCTTATATACTGTGTCATATTTGCACAGTACCGTATGTTGGCAATATCAAAAATGATAGAGCACCACCGTCACCTCTTATGTCCTTGATGACGTAGATAAAAACAGTATGTGTTATAGAGATGACACAAGCGTCTTCCTCTGCCCTCAAGAGACTGAATGGAGCTCAGATGGGAATAAGCTTTGTACTGTCAGACATCCCCTTGGAGATTAAACACATTGCACTCTAGAGTATTTGCTTTTTGTAAAATATGCCAGGCACACAGTGGTCAGACAGCACAGTGTCTAAATATTATTCAAAGTGTTTTTTTTCTTCCCCTTCCTGAATAATAGAGGACACGGTTTATGTGAAGGCATGCACTGCGTTTGTGTTTGTGTGTAACTTCAGGACATCTGGCCAATGCTGCGACAGAGCTGATGAAGCTGGACCACGAGGAGCCTCAGCTGACAGAACCGTACCTCTCCAAACAGAAGAAGCTAATGGTGGGCCCGTGTTTTCATTAATGTTAATATTTAACTTTTAAGTGTCCTTCACAACTACAAATTTCATTAACATCCACTTCAGAAATGAAGACTTAAGATGACTTTCAGGTTGTGATTCTTATACTGCAATTCATAGGAGTTCATTTGCATACATTTCAGGGCCTTTAATCCATTAAATGATCCATTAAAATGAAATGAAATTTTCAGTTATTGTAAGAATTAATAGCTTAGTGTTTTGTACATTTTTTAATTTAATGTAAGAAATTATAGTGCACGTAGAAAGTCCTCTAAATGTGTTATACATTTATACTTTAATTTTATCCCAAATTTAGGGTGGCCACTTGAATTAGCATCTTAAACTGATGCATTAACATGCTTCATAGGTACAAAGTGAAATGTATCACACAGGAAACATCACAACGAGATTAGCTTCAATGTGTGAAACCCTTGAAAATTTCAATCCTGAATAAAAAATAGATTTAAATGTCATTATTATGTAAATACAAGTACACTGCAATTACTTTACATTATTATGACAATTTTTAAACAGGCCTCCCATAGATTAAATTATATTAAGGTTTGTGATTTTCTTTGCATTATTTGTACCTGTGTGTAAGTGATAAATAGCAATTTAAACGACATAGTTTCAAAATGTTACTCAGTAACATCTGTGACACAGTCTCGTCACTTTTAAGTCAAAAGACCTACTTTTGTTCATAAATTGCATTCGAGGAACATTTTAATAAAAAGTCTCATCTCAGACGTCAGCGACGTCCTCAAACCGCAGTACTGCAGAACAATGTTTTTTCATTGTCATTGAGTAATAATCAAATTTTTTCTATAAGAACATTCATAACTTACAACTTAACGCCATTCTTAAAACATTTTTAGGTAAACCGGGATTTGAAACAGTGCTTTAAATCAATGTTTTCTTAAAGACAGAATTACAAAGCTTACAAAATATTTGTAATTTTTGTGGGAATGTTCCCTGTTAGCTAAAAATTTTATGTCATAAAAAAAATAATCAAAAAATGATTACGATTTAACAATTACACCATCTGCAGTTAAAGATGTTGTAATTGAGTCCTGCTAATTAGGAAGCTACGCTTGCCTAAAAGGGGGCTGGGAAAGGCTCGATTTATATTATAACAATATATCGCTTAGAACATCAGTTTTATGTGTGCACCTTTCTTTTCTGTTTAATTGACAGGCAAAAATCTTGGACCACGATAATGTGAACTACCTGAAGAAAATTCTGGGGGAGTTAGCCATGGTTTTAGATCAAGTGGAAGCTGAACTGGAGAAAAGAAAACTAGAGTATCAAGGTACGTCCAAATGATGAATATCAAAGCACAAACCAGATGTTTTCTAAAGTAATGCTATTGCATTCTTTGCTTCACAGGTCAAAAGTGTGAGTTGTGGCTTTGTGGACCTGAATTTACACTAGCTGACATCTGCCTCGGAGCCTTATTGCACAGGCTCAAGTTCTTGGGACTTTCTAAGAAATACTGGGAGGACGGCAGCCGGCCCAACCTGCAGTCCTTTTTTGTGCGTGTGCAAAAACGCTACGCTTTTCGCAAGGTCTTGGGTGACATCCACACGACCCTCCTGTCGGCAGTCCTACCCAACGCCTTCCGGATGGTAAAAAAGAAGCCGCCGTCCTTCTTCGGGGCCTCTTTTCTCATGGGTTCACTGGGCGGGATGGGCTACTTTGCCTACTGGTATTTAAAAAAGAAATACATGTAGTGAATGCCCACTTGTTGTGTTATATGTCTGTGTATTTGTGTGATGTTTCAATTTTTCTGTAATGTTTTATGACTGCAGGAAAACATAATGAATCTATATAGAGAACACTATTACTTACCTGGGTGAACAAAGAAATATTAAAACATTCCATAATAAGAAATTCTTAACAGCACATTTTCTGGTAATCAAGGCCTTTGTTAAAGTTTAATTACTGGACACTTGCAGCTCTTGTGCATGCAAGTCCTCATTTAACCTTTGTTGAAGGCATGCATCAGGTCCACCTACACTGAAATCTTAAAGTGAAAAAAAAAAAAAACCCAGATAAAACTTTAAACACAATAACAACAGGGGTTAGATGACCTTCGCATGCCGCTATTATAGTCATTATTCATACCTGCTCCGCACTCCTCCATCGACCTGAGGTATAACCAGTAAAACCACAGGGACATGTACATGACAATTACTTTCTGAAAAGTGCTGTGCTGCCAGAAACTGCCACGTGAAATGATGAAAGGATGGAGGCGAACTTTAAAGGTATGCTTTGACATTTTGGGAAATGTGCTTATTGGCTTTATTGCCGAGGTGTGGATGAGAAGATCAATACTGCTCCTTGTGTAGGTGTTAAATATGAAGCTACAGGCCAAGAGGGTCATTAGCTTAGTTTAAACACTGAACAAAAGGGAAACAGCCGCTCTGTCACAGAAATGTGAACACATGCACTTCTTAATCTCGCGATAATAAAAACAGTTAATGTACATTTATATTATAATGTAGTTGAACTGCAGAAAAAAAAATTACTAAAGCTCACAGTTCTACATATAAATATTGTTTGAAAATATAAATAAATAATTAATAATAATAATAATAATAAATAATGAATTCAAGTTGATTTGCCTGTTTCATAAAACAAGTGTTTATAGCTGAATGCCACTCCAAAGATAAGGCCAAGCATCACAGGGAGAGTGCAGGCATGATATTGTTCTAATATGAATTGTACAGGCTCTCCTGGAAGATATTTATCGAGTTTCATTCAGTTCTATAAATGAAAAATGTCACACCATCTTTTCTCACGTCGCTGCGTCACCCTGTGAAATGTTCATATTGGCAGTGTCACTTGTAAATGTACAGAAAAGGGTGAGTTCAGCAACCCCTGATCTCACAAAGAAAGTGTGTGTGTGTGTGTGTGTGTGTGTGTGTGTGTGTGTGTACATGTTTAGACATCTTGGTGAGGACAGAAAATTGACATGCTACTATACTTGTGGGGACCAACAGTCACTTATAGGGACAAAATCCTCATCCCCACGAGTTTGAAAGCTTTTTTGAGGCTCAAAATGTGGTTTTAGTGTCAGAGTTACAATTAGGTTATGGTTAGGATTAGGCTGAGGGTTAGGATTAGGCTGAGGGTTAGGATTAGGCTGAGGTTTAGGATTCGGCATTCATTTTTCATGGTTAGGTCTACGGTAATGTGATGTCCTCACTAAGATATGAAAACAAGTGTGTCTGTGTGTGTGTGAAGATGCTTTCTAAAGCTCTTCTTCAAGCTTCAGACAAACAGTTCTGAGGGAGTGTTTGTGATGTTATTGTATTCTTCCCTCTCTCACACACACACACCGCACGTGTGTATTTATATCCTCGTGGGGACATCTCATTGACATAATGATTTTCCTAGCTGCTTACCCTAACCCTAACCATCAACAATGAATGGCTAACCCTGACCCTTACCCTAAACCTAACCATAACCCTGACACTAAAACCACATTTTGAGTCTCAAAAATGCCTTCAAACTTGTGGGGACCGGGATTTTGGTCCCCACAAAGATGTAAATACCCGTACACACACACACACACAAGACTGCTGCTTAGCACTCTGACTCAAACTCAGTGATAATACATGAGTGTGATGAACATGATTTACCTGTTCAGTGAAGTCACACCTGTCGTCATTAAGTCCTGCAACAAGACTCCCTGTACAAAAACAGCATTTTATACATACAGGATATTATGAGTTACCAGCAGAGTGAAATTTGACTTCACTTTTAGCTCACCTTTGGATGAAAAAACTAATCTTTTAGCTACAGAATGTGATTTTCACATAAACGGCATGAAGCAGAAGTCAAGACCAGTAAATGTTTTTGTCTCATTAAAATATCAAAAACGTAATTATGCTTCACCGTTAACATACTTTTTATGGGTCTAATCAAATTACCACACAGCTTATGATAATTCAGTCAAATGGTCACACTTCACATGTAATTTGATTAAACACAAACACATTAGCTATATTTTGCATTATGCGCCGCATGAGGCTAACCGAATCTGATATATTAAAACTGAGCAGATAATTTGGATAATAATGCTTCAGTCAATATTGTGCTTAAGTGGTGCAAATCGCAAAATACGTTTCTAATGAATTAAACTGTCAGTCCACTTTGGGTGGCGGTGTGCTGGTTTGCACTGTCGCCTGGGAGCACTCATCATGTGCTGGGTTTTCTTTCAGCAGCTCCATAGACGTTCACGTTGGGCTAATTATTGATTCTAAATTGTGCCGTGTGTGTGAATGTGAGTAAGACAAAGTGCTGTTTGATAAAGTGAACGTTTGGTTTGGAGTGGAAATGCTTTGAGTGGTCCAGTCAGACTAGAAAGCTCTGTATCAGTTCCACTTTACCTGGTTGGTAGTCCTATTTTTTTAATCTACAGTAAAGCAGTGAAACTTTACAGACCATCAAACATACGCACATAAAGTGCGTCACATTACGAGATATGAATATCTTCCAGTGTCGCGATGAATCATGAAGGGGAAAGGTTACAAACGAGCAGAAGAACAAATCTGCTTTTCTCTATTTGCGTTTCCTTTTGGGGGACTAAACCTAACTCCTGATGGAAGCATGTGCAAAACAGTGTGTGGGCCTTTGAGAAGATCCTCATTTCATACCAATGTCTCCAGTCTTAATTAGGCCTGGGCAAAACGATTATTTTCCGAATCGATGAATCTAGTGATGAATTTTTCGATGCATCGATGAATCTAATGATATATGTTACTGCTAAGCAGCTTAAATGAGTTTAGCATTTACGGAGGTTGGGTGTTTATCTCTGAGTGTGTGTCTACGTGGGGGGTGTCTGGATGAATTAAAGGGTAAAAACCAGCGTTAGTAAAAAAGTTATAAACTTACGGTCGTTTTATGATCGGCCATTTCCACCTTACAAAGCCGGCAAACGATACTGTAGAACTGCGTGTTCGGGGGGCGTGGCTTAAGTCGGCATGTTACCGCTACTCGCTGCCGCCATGTGTTTTTTGAAAGTGACGACGCATCGACGCAAATTTTTTACGTCGACGTAATCGATTACGTCGACGCGTTGTCCCAGCCCTAGTCTTAATGCTGAGCTAAGCAGCTGTAGCTTCATGATCATGCACACAATGAAAGCAGTACCCATCTTCTCATCTAACCCTCGGAAATAAAGTTAAAAAAAACCTCCCAAACTATAAAAGTGCTCCTTTAACTTATTGTTCACCCAAAACACAGAGCCATGCACATGTGTGTCCAGAGTCAGTTTATTTAGAGCACCACAGATCACACAGCGGCCCACTGTCACGATCTTTGTCGCTGAGCAGAGGAAAATCTGGGTGTTTGAAACGTTACACTTGACTCTACTGATAGCAAAATAATAAATTCTGCATCTATGGCACAATAGTGATGACTTAGGGTTAGGATGTATAGTTCATTGCATGGGTTACTTTCGTATTGTGTACACTGAGGGTTTTTCTGTGGCCCAGAGGCAGAATTTATGACATGACTAAACCACAGATGTCTAAATATTCAGTCGCAACTGTAACCTTTGAAGCACCTGCACTGCACCGCGTGTCTGAGACGGTCCCTCAGCAATACTGAGCAAGAAAGGAAACCCACACTGGAATGCACTGCTGTTTGTTTGTCGCTGCTGACTTCCTCCTGACAGATGCAAGATTGTTTTTAACAGATAGATATTTTTAATTACACACGGTCACATTTATTTTACCATGCTTCATTTTTAATGAGCTTAAAGGTTAAACAATGGGAACGAGGGAAGGAGAACGCTGACTCATCTGAAGGCTTAGGGAGGATGATGGTGAGAAACAGAGAGCCTCTCCCCTCTCAGCTGTCTCGTTGTTTCTTAATGCAGGTTTTTTTTTTTTGTGTGTTAACCCTTGGAACCACTTTGCGTTTCTTTGTCCGTGCTTTTTTTTTTTTTCTGTAACAAAACATGTTATTTTGTGCGCTCTTTGGGTTTAACTCATTGTTGTGAGGTGCTGGCTGGAGTTGTAAGCTGCTTTTGCTTTTTCTTGGCTGGTTATACTGACATTCTTGCAGCAGGAACTCACAGTGCAGCGACTCTTACTCTCATTATAACTGCTGCTCGAGACATTAATAAATAACAGAGGTCATGGAGAGTTATCCAGGATGCGCCCTGTTTTCCACTGTCACAGAAACGCGCCTCTGTAGGTGGTGATTAGCATCTGACTGCAGCAGAAAAGGCTGAACCAAAGACAACGATCAGTACTCCTTTAATAGAAGCTCCTTGCTGCTCATATCTGATCGCTCAATCTGATTTTCATTAAGAAAACCAAAGTGTACCCTGTTTAATTTCTGATACGGAGAGTGCAGGGCGGCTAGTGAGATCAATAAATCCTTCTTGTCTGGAAAGAAGACATTTGAGATACACATTAAAGTAGACGGAGGGGGTTACTGGATTTCAAGATGTTCAGCAGGGAGGTATATGAGATTTCGCAAGTTTGAAACCAAGCAAAAGGGCAGATACGCGTCCACTTACAAATAAATCGAATTATTAGCTTAACTGTGCGCCAAGACTTCTCGCTCATGTTGAGATTTTCACGCTCAAACGGTTCAATAAGTGACACTGTGGGGGCGAATGCCAAGAAACGTCATAACCAGCCAATCACTGTAAACGCTTGGTGCATTTTGATTATTGCAAGCACAGCTGTTACGATTCCACTGCTTCCTCTGACGGAAATCACACTACCTGAGGGGTCGGATCTGTGCTTCTCGGATCCCACAAAGAATTCAAATTGAAAAAAAAAATCCTAGTTGTGATGTGTGGCCATTATATTTCACTATAGTATTTTTTTATTTTTTACTTTTCATTTTTTATATTTCTATATATGCATTTATTTATGGTGCTTTTTATGATGTTTGTTCATAAGCCTTAATTTATTCAGTTGCCATCAATGACCAATAAAAAATAAATAATGGAACTTTTTTTGTTTTTTTGGACAAAAACTTAGCGAGCTTCCTGCACGGAGGAGAAAGTCTTTTTTTTTAATATTTGGTACATAAATCCCAACACCACAAAACTGAAACAATCTTCTGTGATTTACACATTTCTAACTTTTACAAAATATGACCGGTGTCATTCTATATTGTTCCTGTAGCTCAAACACTCTTTTTACACACATCTCTCTGGCTCCTGCTCCCGGCTGAATGTGTAAATCACAAATATAAAGGTTCAGCTTTTAAAGTGAAATGTATGCTGTGGCTTTTACCAGAGATGTACTGGTTAGTGTTTAAGGCAGCAAGATTGTATAAGTGCGAATTTTGATTTATTCAAGTCACACAGATCAAGGTGCTTTATAGCGTGAGCTCAGGACCATCCCATCAGACAATTCCCTACAAGCACTTAGTAACCGTGAGGAGGAAGAACTCCCTTTTAAAAAGGAAGCCAGTTCTAGCCTAGACCAGTTGGGGTTTGAGGAGTTAAGTAGTGCAAGGTGGGGAGAATACAGAGAGAACACGACTAACAAGCAGGCCCAAACACAAACTACACAAGTTAATGACATGCAGCAGTGATGAATAAAGACATGGAAAGCGGAGAGTTCTCAATGCATCATGGGAAGTCCTCCAGCAGCATAATCCAGGGACACCCAATTCTAACTTTATTAAAAAAAAAGATAATTTGAAGCTGAATCCTAAAAAGCAGAGGGAGCACCAGTAAACTACACTGTTCAGCATTTTTAATAGCTTCTGTTTGGAAACAGAAAATGATGGCACAGAGGAATATTAATCTTGGCCTGATTGGTCTTTTAAAGACCAATTAAAACAAACATTGATAGTGTTTAGAGAGCTTTTTTTTCATAAAATAATTAACAGGGAAAAAACTTCATATCAAATTAATGATGAAAATAAATGTTAGTTAAAGCTCTATGGACAATACTGAATATTTCCAAGCTTAATAATATTTCTCAATTAAATACATTAAAATTATCTTTACATTTTCTATTCCTAACCTCGTTCTACATCCCTGAACAAACTTAAACTGCACATAATGTTGACACACAGTTGCCTTGACCCCAAATCATGCACGATCACAAAAACTGATTTAAAATATTACAAGTAGGATGAAATGCAGCTTCACTGGGTTACAGTGACTTGTTCTAAGGGTAGCTGTTTAAATAAATAACAATGAACATTTACTGTACATTGGTCTGCAAAAAACACACATCATCAGTGCTATACAACTGGAGCTGTAAACATTCTCAACTGTTCCCATACATATCTAAAAACTGCAAATACTCAGGATTAACGCACTATAAGGCAGGCAAATAATAGCAAACCTTGAGGCTGAAGGTGAGAGGATTGAAGCTGGGCAGCAGAACAGTTCTGTGCTTTTATCTCAGATTACAACGAGTCATTTTGGGATCAGCAGCTGCCAAACAGATGAAGAATTGCAAGTAAGTCATTGTGTAGAAGGTGACCGGCAGGCGAAGAGGGGAATTACTTAAAATAGCTTCAAGTAGAGTTGCTGGCTTGGACCTGGATGCGGATCGCATCAAATGTAGTGTGTTATTTTGAGGATGGTTTTACTTGTGTGTTCAGCTTAGGCATGCGGCTTCTGTTCTTTTGGGTGGCGCTGAAGGGGAAGTCCTGGTGACATTGGCTTTAGATACCAAACCCGATATGTTAAATACCACCCGAGCAGGGCACATATGGTCCCTAGCAACTTGTGAGATGGGTCATGGAAATAAACAGAGGTGCACGTGAACATCCACACCCAAATGATCATAATAAGATTCAAGGCTATATACACCAGGCTCAAGACCTTCCTGGGAAGTCCAGACAAGCTGGTGGTATTGAGGGAGCTCATCGGGGCAATTTCCTCCATGATGAAGAGGGCAGAGTACGCCAAGATGAAGGAGTGTCCTGAGATGTCATAGCCAACCCAGTGAAAGCCGGCCCGCCTGCAGACAGCTTTCGACGTGAACTCCTTGTAATCAACCATTAACAAGCTGTTTTCGTAGCAAGAACCGGTCACATCCTCGATGTAGAAGAAGGTCTCCGTGCAGACGTACCAGACAACTGATGCCACCACCAGAGACAGCAGCCGCCGGCCGAGAAAGGAGACGCTTCTGTTGAAGGAGGCACTGGAGAGGAGGAGGAAGGGCGTTAGCAGCAGCAGCGTCCAGCCCCAGGACACTTTAACAAAATACCTGCAAGACAAAGAGCAGCCAGACTGAACAATTTACTACTTCAGGATGACGTTAATGTTAATCTCACATGTACACAGAATCTGTATTACAAGTTTCTGGGCCAATACAGAATGTTTATGGTCCATACTCCTGGTTTTTACCTCTGTTTCTAACCACCTGTAACACCAGCACATATACTGGTACACATCTACTGGTTTATTTTCAGAATAGAATATAATAGCTTTACAACGAAATTGTAGATGCTCCACACCAGCTGTGCATGGAATAAAAATATAAATATTAGGGGATAAACAAAAACCCGGTAAGCAAAAACTCCTTTAGTGAAAAGCTAACGTGATTTTATAATGTTTTGTACATATGGGTCAGTTTTGTTGACTTTGTGTTTGTTTTGAGTTTCACCTTTGACCTACATCTCCCCAGTCCTGTCAAATTCATTAAAACATTTTTTTATTTTTTTTTTAACGTATAAAGGTGCTTTTAGGTCACCTTAAAGTGAACGCCAGGTGTGCCCACGAGCTTAAATGAACCGGTTGCGTTAGCTATCCAATCTCGTCGTCATACTTACACGTTCAGGGCGTTTTTGCTGCTGCTGAAATACGTCTGCGGGACGAGCTCCAGCTCTTTCAGGACGGACCCCACGACCGAGATGAGCAAAAACATCCAGGGGAACTTCTGTCGGACGGCCGGTCTCCTCCACAGTACCACCAACTTATCCACAATGACATCTAACGCAGCCATGTTGACGCTACTGACCGTTGCTCTACACCGGCGGGGAGGGCGAGCGTTGTTTTGACGTCACTGTAGATCAACCAATGAGATTTTATTATTTTGCTGTCTGTTTTTAACGGCAGACTGCGAACGGTAAATTTAAATGTATACCGCCCCCCACTGTACAGGATGATGTACTACATTCTTTGACCTTAGAACTGAAGAAGCTTCTCGGATTAGAGGTGAAACGTCTTCAAGAAGTCCAGACGCTTTTCTTGCCAAGCTCCTTAGACTACGATGACCTGGATGACCGAGAAGCTTCACAGACATACTACTTTCTTCTTAACACTTTCTTTCCTTTCACCTTCTTTGTATCTGATATATGTTTTCGTAGATATATTAACTCAAAGTGACACAATGAATGAAACAATTAAACCAGAGTCCTAGGCACATTGGTATTTCTTTGAGTAGTTATTATAAAAAATTCCAAATGAATCTAAATTAGCTTTAATTTTCTATGTAAGTTCTTTCTATCTAACACGCACACACATTCATACGCCGATGAATGCAACAAAGAGCAACTTTGGGTTAGTATTTTACAAACTATATTTCTCAAACAATGTGATCCTGTCTCTCTGAACCTTAAAACACTTCTTTGCCAGCGTTTTGGCCAAATTCCTCTTATTTCTGCATGTGGTATGCCTTACTCTAAAGATACTGTAAGATTTCTGTTTCCAGGTCACCTTTTAATTCTTTTTCTCAGTTTCTGTTTTATTATATACAACACAATATATTCATATTTTGCAATTAACTCCTTTAAAACAAGTCTTTAATAATAATAATAATAATAATAAATGCAAATCACATGCATACATTTTCATTGTCTACAGATGCAATTTGAGGTAATTAATGCAAATGTTGATGAGAGCCGGTTCTGATGCAGACTGATTGTGAATATACAGGAGTGAAATAAACCTCCCCTTGAAGGACAAAGTTTGTCCCCAGTGCACTCTGACTTGGCAAACAAGCCTCTCCAAAAAGGCAATTTTCCAGGCATGCCTGCTGTTTGGCTGATTGTTCTTCAAGGTTTGCTGCCCGACTACAAACTTTGTCAGGAGGCAAAGAAACCCCATCCAGATTAAACGGTTTCAGATTACATTTCAGACAGCTCAAGACCTGATTGAATCACACCTCAGATTTCTGTAGTTAGATTAAAAAAGGGGATCTTTTTGCAAGACAAAACATTTTATGAAACTAAACTTTTGAGGGTCTTACTCAAGTGATAAAAACTCAAGCAAATCTTAAGAAGAAGATGGAAAACAAAATAATTCTCCTGCAGTATTCATCACTGCAAAGGTGTGTTTTCTGCTTCTCCTGAGGTAAAAATGGAGGTCAGTGAGTTCTTATCGTCTCCTTTCAGACTGCACAATGTCACAGGAAGGTTTGCATGTAAGTGTCCTGCAGTGTATCAAACTACATGATGTCATGCTGCAGGCAGTAAGAGAGGGACTCCAAAAATCCAAATAAAACAGGTCTAGTTCAGCCAGATAATTATCCTCTCCCAGGTTTGACCTATTTCTGACTGCCCTGGTGAAGTTTCACTGTTCAGATTTCCAGACTCTTGAGAGCTAATACCCCATGGAGCACCATGTTTAAAATTATCGCAGCAGTTCATTTGTGCATTTAGGAAAAATTAACTGATATAGTTCAGTAATGACGATTTTTATTACATTATTGTTAAATGACAGCCAAAAATGTGCATTAAAAAGTATATAAATACATATAAATATATGTTTGTCCCAACTATTTACCACTTATCATTTTCTCATAATTATCCTGATCCCTGCTTTTATAAAGACACAGTTCTAATTCTAAACAGCCTCTGAAAACAGTTCAGGAGTTTTGGTTTTATGTTGACATATACCTGATTTATGCTGCAGCCTCCGTGTGATGGCTCCTGCAGTGTTAGTGAATAGTAGCTCAGCTTTAAAGATTTGATCACAATACCTTTCTTTCCTTTGAGGCTGGCAAATACTGTGAGGTACAATCACAGTTTCACCTTTCTCCTCTGTCTGCGGGAAGCACCAAACAAGTGAATAAACATACTGCTGCTTGACCTTTTCCTTTCCTTCTTTTTTGATACTTTACAGCCAGGTTTGATGGATATGTTCTCCCTTCTGTGATGTGTGATGACTTATATATCGCCTACGTGCTAAAAATGGCATGCATGTGGCTGATGCTAATTTTAAAAGTTGGATCTTGCAAATAAAAGACTTTGTACTCAGTATAGCTTTCCAGAAAATTTATTGTCTGGAGATAGTGGGGGAAGACGCACAGCAAAGGGGCCTGAGGTCAGACTCAAACCCAGGCCTCTGCAGCAGATGGTCACCTGCATGTCTTTTATCCTGTCTTCCTTCTTTCACCGGTCGCAGCAGATGGCCCCGCCCCTCCCTGAGCCTGGTTCTGCCGGAGGTTTCTTCCTGTTAAAAAAGAGTTTTTCCTCCCCACTGTCGCCAAAGTGCTTGCTCATAGGGGGTCATATAATTGTTGGGTTTTTCTCTGTATGTATTATTGTAGGGTCAACCTTACAATGTAAAGCGCCTTGAGGCGACTGTTGTTGTGATTTGGCGCTATATAAATAAAATTGAATTGAATTGAATTGAACTGAGAGGCACACATAGACACAGACTCGCATTCGCACTCACATTTGCACCTATGGGAAATTTTGAGTTTCCAAATAAAAATGTAATTTTTACAAATATGTTGGTGAGACACTCTTTTGCTCTTATCTAACTTAATTAATCAAAATCAACACATAACTTATTAAAGAACCATATGCCTGGGATTTGATTGTTTTTTTTTTTTTTCTTGTCAATTTGACTATAATGTAAACTGCTCTCCTCCTCAGAGCTGCTGCCTCCTCCTCCTCCACCACAGGCCTCAGATGATGCTCAGCTTATGCTGGCTGCCACCCTGTGGATGATGCCTCACATGGCTGTGCTGTTGAGCTCCACAGAGCTGCTCAACACAACCAGAGCTGCAGCTGGAAGACAGCCTGACTTCACAGTGCTGCCTGGAGGCGTCAGTGTTTATCGGCGCAGACATAAACCCGCAATTTCACCCAGAGAGATGAATGCCCTGTCGAATTACCATAACTGAGTCCGCTCTCAGGTCTTTCCTCCTGCTGCTAATATGGAGTACATGGTGAGGCGCTTATAGTGACGACCCCAGCTCTGCTACATGTGCTGCAGACAGTGCTGAAAGCATTGAAAATGAGGAGTCAGAGACCTCTGCTGGACAAAGTATAAAATTGCAGCATTTCCAAATCTATCCATGTACGCTGGATTCAATAAAATGGTGATAAGCAAATATCGGCTTATAGGTAATATCAGCCAACTGATTAATCAGTCGGAGTCTATAATATATAAAATATGACAAGAAAAAAAAAATAACTAAAAACATATTCTACACTGTTCATGACAAAACAATATCCTCTTGATAACTTAATTATTTCTGCGGGTAAAGCAGCCAAACAGTTGTATGAGTTTAATTGTTTCAAGCGTATGTTTGTAAGTTTATGTGTATTCGTGCCTATTGTAAATTAGCAATGAATCATCCTGAGTTTTAAAATTGTCATGTTGCAGATTTCATAATCAATAGAAGGACCCAAAGAAAATGTTTATATCACAAATACTACGATGGGTAAAAACACCAATCTATGACAACAGCTGTGTTTTCAAATGAGTTTGAACCTGTGTGAATGTGTGTGGTTTCACTGACGTGCATATAAAGAGGAAACATGCATTTATGGTTTCTGTCAGATGGTGTGGGCGAGCACCAGCAGAGTGGGATGTGCTGTCAGGAAGTGCTCCAACGTGGACGTGTTCAGGAGCGCCTGGAGGGAAGCAACGCTGCTGGTCTGCAACTATTTGATAAAGTGAAGTTTGGGAAATACGCTTACTCACTCTCTCGCTCCAAAAGTTTATAGTTCAAAACCTGTGACTTCCTCCGAGACACATAGGATGCCTATTTTTAAAGTAGAAAATAAGAATCCTCTGTGCAAATGCTGATAAGCTAATCACTGGTGGTGGTTGTTTCAGTTTTAGTCTACTATTACATCTTGAAAATGCTTTAAATCCAAATAATCTGTTTTTAAATGAATTTTCTTTCATGTTCTAAGTAAAAAAGAAAGAAAGAACCAAGGTTTTGTCATTACTGACTTTCCTTCTTTACAATACTTTATACTCCTCATGTTATCTGGCCTGCTGGCTTGATTTTTTTTAAACCCTGAACATTTTCAGGGTTTCATGATGTGTACTTTTCAGACATCATATGTTTTTTTAAAGCTTTTAAATAATTACTTTTAAAAACAGTCCAGTGATGCCAAAAAATATCAAGTCCAGCCCTATGAAGGTACCTAAAGTGGCTGGAGAGTGTACACAAAAACGCTTAACTTCACTAATATAACATTGAATATCTATTTAACTATTACGCTCAGAATCACACCTGTTAATTAGCATTATATTTGTTTGTATTTCAGAGGAAACTGGGCCAATAAGACTGGAAAGCCTTGTTCTGTCTGTCCATCCAGCTACGGCGGCTCCTGCCGGACAAACCAGTGCACACTGAACAAGAAACCCAGAAGACTTTAACACAAGAAAGAAGCTATTAACACAACAGTGTTTTACGTTTTGTTTTTCAAAACTGAAAAATAAAAAAACACAATAGTTTCAGCTTTGACTCACAAAAGCTGTAAAACAAGACAATCTGTCCAGTTACCATTATTACCAGTTGTACTGTAAATACTTTATTTACTGATTAATCTGTGAACTTCTTTTCCAGTTACAAAATAATTTTAAAACTGTATAATGTTATTTGCATAATGACTTTCAGGAGCTTTGCACAGTTAGAACCCATTTAATAATAATAATAATAATAATAATAATAATAATAATAATAACAACAACAACAAAAAGCAGTTTTATGTTACAACTTGCTCATCTTAACCTTGATATGCATCTTTGATCGTCTTTCTAAACTGTGAATGCTTCCCCACAGAAAAGGAGAATGCATTTATGGTTGCCCGTTTGTCCGACCGAACGTTAATTAAGCTATAAATAACTGATGAGGCTGTATATTCAGTACAAGTAATCCGCTGTTCACCACTTGTGTTTATTCACTGCAGCTGCAGGAAATTTTCTGTCCTGCATTTCACCTCATTACATCTCACCATTTACCCATCGGAGACTTTCTCTGTCATAAACCCGAGCCTAATGCAGCTTTTATGGCCTAAAATATGAGGGAATCAGCTGTGCCTCCCAGCTCAACTGATTTGTGGGCGCGCACACACACACACACACACACACACACATACACACACACACACGTAAAACATTTGATACAGAAACCAGTCTCTCCCAAGCAAACAAAGTCCCTCACAAACAAGTATAAAGAGCAGCTGAGATCAGCACTTTGTCGACTGTAATGATTGTTTATTTAGCAGCTCTATTCAGAAATGGCGAGTGGGTGTAATTTTCTTTCTTTGTGGAAGGTGTTTCTCCTTACTCTACATTTTTGTGCAGGTGTGGTTTTTACAAGTAATTGCATACGCTGTTTTCAGCATTTCAATCATTCAGTTTCCACCGATACAAACAGTTAGACATTTGGAAAAGAAATGAAGTTTTCGTGAGAATATCCAAACCGCCTCATGCCTGTAGACGTTTAGCAAGAGCAGCTGAACTCAGAAGACACCAACAACAAAATCCTGCTCCTGGTAAAGCTAAGCCTGTTAAATTAACACATTATATTTAATCTGGCTCTTCTTTAGATGCTGTTACAGTTTTATTTTATTTTTTTTAATTTTAGACGATTTTAACTTGACAAGCAGTATTAGTGTGTTAGTTAATAAGCTTTAGAGGTGCCAGAGAGTGGATTTCACAATCTTCAGCCAGAGTCTTAAACTAAGCAAATGAAAAGTATTAATGCATATTTTTGAAGATGGAAAAAATATGACAAATTTCTCTTTAGAAATAAAAACGGTTGTTTGCATGCAGTTGGAATGTGCCAGCACCATATAAAATTATCTTAAAGGACGTCCTCAAATCAAGATTGTGTCTCTGTTTACTGTTTATCCATCTATCGTTTCGGTGTGTGTCCCACTTGGCTCCAGCATGAAAACATGACATTTTCATTCAGGAAGTGTTCTCTGTCTAACAAGCTATACCTGCCAACCAACTGAAGCATGAAGCTTGCAAACTTTACAGCTCCGGTGAGGGGATGGCATCCATGTTTACACGCCAACCGTTTCACTTAGCAGAAGAAAGCCCGAGGAGGGCTTGTGACACTGTAACAGGATGTAAACATTGTAAATTGATAGGTGCATTATGCTTTTCAACTCTTGCTAACCATTAAAAGTGATTTTACACTTACACTATAATCCCCTCACACATTCACACGTATTCTTTGCCTTCAAACATCGGGGGGAACAATAACGTTGAGCTTCTCAAATGTAGAGCGAAGGAGCCACACGCTGACCTTCCGATTGCCACATTTATCATGCTGAGTTTTAGAATACCTGTGGCATAACTGAGCTATCCAAATGTATTTTTCTGCACCACAAAGAGCCATCTAGCTTCATTACAGTCAAAGAAGGCACGCATCTCAACAGCTTATAGGCCTGAGAAAAAAAAAAATCAAATGACATATTTGATTGAAAGTCATTCTCCAATGAAATGAAGCTGGGCCTTCCATCTCTGCTGGGAGGCAACATTTTAAATTAGGGGGATGTTTTGGCATCCACAGAGAATTCAGGCCCCAGATATATAACAGCTAAGCTGTAATGTTTTCCCCTCACTCAAAACAAAACTGATGATGTCACTCGTCATACAGTATGCTTGCTGCCACCCTCAGTACATTCTCCACTCCTGTCTGTCTTTTATGTCCCTCCCCACCCTCTTCTTTTCCTTCTTTCTATTTTACATAAACTCATATTCTTACACAATTGTCATCTTCAACTTTAGAAACGGCTGTCTGGTGATGAGAAAGAGGGAAAAGAACACAATAACTTTATGTCTATTTGAGTTTCTATCATCATGTTGCCATAGCTACAGCTGCTATATAGATTGGTGTCCATACGAGCCTGGTTACTGTTTAACCTCCCCACCCACATTTGCCCAGATTAGGAAAATCAATAAGATAACAGCAGCAACACCGGCCTTACCTTGCACCAACAACACCCTTCTCGCACTACAGCACCCTACGCCAGACTTCCACATTTTACACCTTATGGTGAGGAGAGAAAATAGTGGATTTAAAACATAAGCTCGGGAGGAAGAAGAGGACGACATGGTCAATGTAAACTCGCAAGTCAGTTCAAGTATGGAACTTCCATTTGGTGAGTATACACTTTTGTTTTTATCCGTGCGGCCGACTAGTTTAGAAAGAGGCTAAGCGTGGCAGCTGCTTGCTTCTTTTTGCTTCTTATTCAGTGTTTTTTGTGTAGCAGCTGCTCGGCTCTGGAGCTCTGCCGGATCACAGGGTGGAAATATCACCACCGTACATGTCTGCCTTTTTCACACGGCTGTAATCCAGGAGGTGTGTCAGAGATATGGAGGTCGTTAAAAAAAGGCCATGGGAGCTGGGCCTGATGGAGATGATGGTTCAGAGATATTGAGATGTAAGAGCTGTAACAGTACAGTGAGGGTGACAGGGCTCACGGCCTGATTTGAAATGATTTAAGCTTGCTCTGTCAAGCTGTGGTCACGGACTGGATATTTTTTATGGAGTTCTGAAAACGTTCTTTCTGTAGAGTTACACTATCCATGCAAAGACTGACATTTTAACCTCGCTACGCCACCGTGACGAGCCCCTGCATTAATTTATGGCTACAATATAAGATGCTGTGCAAACACGAAACAGCAGAAGGTCAAATTGCTGCTACAGGCACACAAACCACCCTTTGTCATAACTGTTTTGAACAATCTCAATGGAGGCCTTACTCTGCATCGTCTCATACCAGCTGTCCGATCCAGCAGTTGGTGGGAGTCTAGTTTTTGCTTGTGTGGTCATTCATTAAATAATTTGCATGTCACACCAGGGATGCAAATCCAAAGCTGGGGCCAAATGAGAAAAGAAAATATCCATCCACTGTTATAAGTCTGCCTTTGCTGGTTTATTCCTTCACCCCTTCTTGTGCCACTATGACAATTCACTATGTGTAGGATATTTTTTCAGCTAAAGGAACAGATACACACAAAAGGTGAATTGTGTCAGCATTTCAAAAAACAAAGGGGAGAGGTTGTCAAAAGGATCCTGAATGGAAATTTATGGGAGAAATTATTTTGAGGTGGCTAGCAGCTTTAACCTCCTAAGACCTGAACTCGTTCATGGCATGCATTTTTAATTTCTCTTTGATATTTGGGCTGATTGGGACCTGATGAATGTAAA
Organism: Pelvicachromis taeniatus; assembly: GCA_015108175.1. Classification (NCBI taxonomy): domain Eukaryota; kingdom Metazoa; phylum Chordata; class Actinopteri; order Cichliformes; family Cichlidae; genus Pelvicachromis; species Pelvicachromis taeniatus. The sequence continues at coordinate 12,282 of VURO01045770.1, read as the reverse complement.
AACAAAGAATTACCAGATTTTTGTTTTTGAGAAAAATGAGTCACATATGAGGACATTCTTTTTAAATTTTGATCAAACAGTGGCAGTATGATGTCCTCATAAGAGGATTTCAGGCCCTTGTAG
>VURO01045770.1:0-12139 GCA_015108175.1 Pelvicachromis taeniatus | reverse complement strand
CCTAAGACCTGAACTCGTTCATGGCATGCATTTTTAATTTCTCTTTGATATTTGGGCTGATTGGGACCTGATGAATGTAAGAACAAAGAATTACCAGATTGTTTTTTTTTTACCTGATTTTTGTTTCTGAGAACAATGAGAGTCACATATGAGGACATTCTTTTTAAACTTTGACCAAACAGTGGCAGTATGATGTCCTCATAAGAGGATTTCAGGCCCTTGTAGAGCAAAATGTTGTATTTTGGTTTAAACAACCAAAAATGTGACGTCCACATATGTAGACACCAGGTCCTAGGAGGTTAAATTGTTTTCAATTATATTTTCATATATTCATACAGTCCTAGTAACCACTGAAGTGAAAGTAAGTTCAGATACTGAAAATAACTCCTCCAGTGTGTGTCCAGCAGTATTTCAAGGTTGTCGCTGCCGTGCTTGCTTCTTGGACTTTATAGCTGGCAAGCAAACCACCTATGGGCTAGCTAACTGGGAATATACGAATACAGTAATCTGTCAAATTAACACCCCACGCTTCTCTAAATTTTCTCTGCCTTGGCTGGTTTATGTCCAGCTCCATTCACCTTTCCATTTCAGTTAATAGTGAAGCAACAGGGATACGTTTTGCAGGCTGCTAAGACCTGCTAGTTCAGTTGCTGACAGGACAATATTTTTATTTAATTTTATTTCTAATACATGTTTTGTAGGGGTGTTTTTTTGTTATGGCATAAATCTCGAGATGATTTCATTTAATTTCACTGTGACAAAATAAATGCAGCATAAAGAGAAACTGTATTGAACAATGTGCGTCGTAACTTTGTTCAGTTATTGTTTGATGCGTTATTTTGTCAGTTAGAATTACAGTCACAGTCCATCGTCATGTGTGACATACAGAAAGAGAGCTATGCATTTTGCTGTCACTGGTTGTATTGCACAAAGTAATGAGAATTTAAATCTACTGAGAAGTCTAGCAGGCTCGCAGTCGTGTCCACAACGAATTCATCTCGTTTCAGTCAAATCTGACCTTGATCTTAAGTGCAGTTGAAGACACATCAGGTGACACCCTGAAGACTTGTGAGAATACTTTGTGCTTTAAAAATATCTTTTGGATTCACCCACACTTAATTTGCCCATTCACACCGAACGCTTTATTTCACTGGACGAATTTGCAGCATTTATTCTTCTTTAACTTTCTGAAATTATTTATCTACCTCCTCAGATGTGGTCACCAACTCTGCCAACTAGAGTTCAAACTGCCCCCCCTGACATCTTGAAATATGCATGAAAGCAGTTGTGATAGAGCTTCAACTCCCGGATCAAAGCATGAATTTCTCCCTGCTGCTGCTTTTTCCTGAGACTCAGATGAACCTAGAATCTTTGTTTCTTTTTTCTCCGGTTTAGAAACAACAGAATCGGCTCATCGTGGCTTAATATCGACTTCTTTGCCCTCACATTTTCCTCATCAATGCAATACATTCAGTTTGTGTGCGTGCGTGTGTGTGTGCATGACAAGTTCAGAATCTGAAAAATTCAGATTTTTGTGTTGTGTGGCTGTAGCTCAGGTGGTAGATCCTGAGCTACCAGGTGGTCGGTGGTTCGATCCCAGGCTCCTCCAGTCTACATGCCAAGTATCCTTGGGCAAGATACTAACCCCATGTTTGCCTACTGGTGATGGTCAGAGGGCCCGGTGGCGCCTGTGTCCGGCAGCCTCGCCTCTGTCAGTGCGCCCCAGGGCAGCTGTGGCTACAATGTAGCTTGCCATCACCTGTGTGTGAATGGGTGAGTGACTGAATGTAGTGTAAAGTGCTTTGGGGTCCTTAGGGACTAAGAAAAGCACTATACAAATGCAGGCCATTTAACATGAAACATAATACAGATGACTCTGTTATCCTGTTATTTTTATATTGTTTATTAATGTTACAGACAGACAAGACTTGCTGCCTAGCCCCAATATTAACATTACCATTTTACTATAGCCACTAGTTGCTACCTGCAGGTAACTGCTAATACTTAAATGGCTAATGTTAATGTGGACGCTGGCCAGGTCAACACTTTTTTAACTATTTAATACTTACATGTTGTTAAAACAGGAGATTTACCGTCCTCCCAACAGTAAAGGAGGACACTAAGGCGTCAGTCTTTAAGATGCTTCACTAAGTTTGTGGTGCTACTGTTCACGTGTTCAGCTTCTAGTGGGGGGAAAGGTGTGTGTCATCTGGACCAGGTGAAGACTGCACTGCTGGCATCAATGCTGATGCAAATGGGAACTGAATGTGATTATAAGTTCACAGCAGATACATTCAAGTCTGAGTGTGAACTTTTCTATCAACCCTATTCGATACATATGCATGGTACTTGAAAAAAAGAAAAGCAAGTATTATTGCGTTTTTAGAACTTTGGTCATTTCTGACTTGACACACAGATTTACAGTTTATTTTGACAAAGTCCCACATTTATACACCTTTTGTTTCTGCTGCCCAAATACTCAGCAAATGTCCATTAAACCCAAAGTGTTAATTAAAAAAAGTAAAATAAGAAGAAAAATACAGCACAGAGATTTTATACCTACTGGTAGTAAAAATGAATAGATGTGCATATTCTAATGTTTCCACCAAGTGTCTAGTGACTAAGCACCACAGACAGGCTGGGCAAGAGCTGAATTACTAAGAGATGCAATTTTAGTTTTCATATGATTTGTTGACAAAAGCAAAGCTATGAAAATGGATTCTTTAATCTACACCCTACCGAGTCAGTGTGGATTATAATCTTGGTTGCTAATTTACAGAACTAGCAAACATTAAAAGCAGAAAACCTTTTTTTTCTTTTCCTTTTCTTTTCTTTTTCTTTCTTTTCTTTTCTTTTCCTTTCTTTAGGGTTGGAGTACTGACTTCCATTGAAAACAATAGTAACCTTTTCTGAGAGGACTTGTTTACAGTATATGCTTGACAAATCTTCCAAAACCAGGACATTTATGTTATAAATACATTCTTTGGCAGCTGCGTCGTGTAAGCTTCTTTTTAGCCTAGCTTAACTATGCTTCTTTGTCCAAGCAAGCTACAAAACTCTGCTCATGTTACTTCTATTGCAAAACCGTATGTTTCCACATCCTGAAAACAGTCTCGATTTTATCGAGATTATAAAATATATGATCATAAATTATGTTCTTTTTTTTTAGCGCAATCTAATTTCAGGTTTCTCACTCCTTCACACTCAGCTGCTGGCACAAGCTGACAAACCTTCTTAGCAAGGTGACTTATAGCTCATGGAACACACATAGTTTGTATCAGACACACGGGATTAATTGCTTAACGGTCGCAGCCTGGACAAACTCCAAAGCCCTGCAGAGGGGCAGAGACACTTGGTGAATGCAAACATGACAACAGCCGTTGAACAGACCCTCAGCAGATATCTGTTTGCCTAAAAAGCTGAAAGACTTGACAGCAGGGCACAAAGGGGCCAATATTCGACATTAAACACATACAGCTATATACACAAAATATTTTTCATGGCACCGTTTATGTGTCATAATGCTGGCATGTAGATGATGAGGATATCTCATGATAATGGCATCTAATAGTTTTTTTAATTAGTATTTATAAACACTGACACATTGCAGTGTACCTACAAAGGTTTAACCTTCTCATAAGTTCTGCATGAACTGTAAACAAAGTACTGCTTGCAAAGTACAAATTTCTACAATTGTCCATTATTATTATTACAAATTAAATAATACCCCAGTGTGACATATTCTGTTAACGGCAGGGGTTGTTATTGATAGGTCGCTAAAGAAGTAATTTTGTCAAAACATTTGTTTAATTTTTCAAATTTAGGTGACAAAACAGCCACTTTCATTCCTTCAGACATGCATTTGATGTTTAAGGTGAAGCAATGTTATAAAATCTAGGTTGGATTATAAATATTGCTGTAGATGGAGTTATTATGGACATAGAAATGCCTTTTTTTTTTGTTGCTTTGGCAGCTTCAAGATATTGTTTCTAGGTCAAAAATGAACTTTTACATGAAATTTTTAATACTGCAATGTGCAGCAGAATATGTAACTGTTCAAACTGTTGCCGTAGAATACAAAAATCAGTACACTGAGGCGATGTCCTCCTAACAAAACAGGCTACCGGTAATTAACACTGTTGCCTCCTGGTTCAGCAACTGGCTGTGGCCTGTTTGAACTTAACATATTCTCTCTGTGCCTGCGTTGATTTCATCTGAGTCTGGGTGAGATATGCATGTTAAGTAAACTGACGGTTCCAAATTGTCCAAGAATATGAGGTAAATAAAGTGCCTAAAGTATATAGCAGTCCGTTTACCGTATATATTCCAATTGTAGCCCGGGCGTTTATTCAAAAAATTATCCGGCCGGTCCAGCGTTTAAAAGAGACTGGCGGTTAGTGCAGACCGGCTTTTATTCCCTTCTCTGAATTGTCGTGGAAGTGAGAGGGAAAGAGGACCCAGGCGCAGTTTTTAGACTGAGGTGAAAAGACAGTGCGTTTACTTACAGTGCTCCAAAACGTATTCCAACAGTTCACAAATAATGCAGTTCCCAATTGTGCAGCCCAGTGCACGAGTGGTGCTCCCCGAAACTTCCCTCCGTCCGACTCTCCTCAAGAGGAAAAGACCACAGTTAGCAGGTTCGCTAGCCCCAGTTCAGTGTAATAATCCCACTTCGATGGTCGCTGCATCCAGCTTAAATGCAGCTGGTCATAGATGACGGCTGATTGGAAACAGCTGGCTGAGTGATGAGACGTGGGAGGCCCCACAACAGGTTTTTTTTTTTTTTTGAGCAACGTTCCAGTCACACTCCATACCAGTTGGTGGCGGCAATGCACCATTCAGTTGTTTGTCAACCACCAATAAAATTTAAAAAGAAAAAGAAGAAGAAGACAGTGCGGAGGGACTTCCGGGTCGAAGGTCGCCCGGCTACTATTAGAGACCGGCGTCAATTTGTTGTGACATGTTTTCAAACCGGCGTTTATTAGAGACAGGCTACTAATGGAAGATATACGGCAATACACACATTCTGGCCTTACAGGTGTCCTGTTATGAGCTTTTCCATTTGTGTGTGCAGGTGAAAGGGGTAAGCCTACGTCTAAAAGTGCAAGCAGTCAGTGAGCTGGTGGAAAGGACTTATCGAAGAGTCAAATCCATATAATCCTATATAATTCAAACACGTCTAGAGCTAAAGAGCAAAGCTAAACTGAAGGAAACAGTTAATAACAAAACAAATACAAAAACAGATGCATTTACTGGTCAGTATTTATTTCAAAGTAAAAGTATTTTAAACAGTTTATACATGTAGGGCTAACACACTCTCTCGAAATACTGGAACATTAGTTTTGTCTAGTACTGTAGCCGCATTCATATTAACAGTTAAATCGAGTTATATTACATTGTTACAATCTGTGTTACCTGTGTTATTTAGATTATTGTTACATAAAAATAAATATGAATACACAAAAACAAGATATAGTTTATTGTATGTCATGCCCATACATGAAAATGTTACAACATTTGGCCCACAGTGACTTACCTGGGGAAAAAAAAATATTAACATGTCAGCTTGGCCACCCCTATGAAGACTCTTTAATTATTTGTATACATCTAGGCCTTCTCACATGTAAACGTAGATACATTCGTAAAAATCAAAAGTCATGCCTGCTTTTCCCGTGAGTAAGACTATCTGGAGGAAGCAAACCAAATAACATAAAGTGGTCAGATGGTGGCATTTTATCATTCAGACGTGTCACTTTGACTTGAATGTTTCTCACAGCAGACATAACCAAAAAGAAATAAGCTGCAGCATTTGCATATTATGTAATACGTGCAAGATTTAACAGCACAGGAAGACTTACGAGGTCTGAGTCAGATTATGACTCAAATGACAGATAAAATCACTAAGCTATTACTGAGTTATTGTGGGCTCTCTCCATAAGGAGCCATAAGGTGATGAAATGAAAAGCCCTTTTTAGCGAGGCTTATCTAATGTCCACTTTTGCCACCATGAAATATTTGTTTCCTTTTCCATTCCTTTTTATCACTTTGATAAATCAGTTACCTCATTTTAAAACTTTGTGTTGATATTTCCCTTTAGCTAGTTTCTAATGTTTTTTTTTTTCCTTATGCTGGGACATGACCCTTAAAAGAATTTGTATATTGAAATAATATGAATAGCCGAAGCTTGCATTATGTTAAAGTTACATTAGCTGGTGAAGGAACCTCCCAGCGAATGAAATGAAACTTAATATGCGCTGACATCAAATGTGACATTTAATAAATCTCAGTGTGCCTCTTGGGTATTTAAACAGAGGCAGAAAGCCCAATTAGCAACCTGTTTGGAGAGCAGGTATTACACACTGTTCTCTTGACAGTAATAATCCCAGTGTTCAAGTCTCCAATCAAATCTCATTGTGACAGGCATTAGGGGATTATCCCCATGTGCCTTGGGCCCTTACAGTCGGCCTGGTGGCCCCAGGACAACAACACTATCCAGTAGCTGCTTTTCCTCCCAGCCTGCCTCAGCCTGGCCGGGCCTGGGAGAGGCGACGAGGCTCATGGGCCTTCACACAGCTGGCCAGCGCACTGTCAGAGCTCAGCTTTCCCAGGGATGTATGGCCAGGATGGAATCCTCCACTTTAGGAACCCGGGTAAAGGTAAAAGACCCATAAAAGTAGTTGCAGTTTGTTTTTTCCTGTTTGTTTCTGCATTAAAATCTTCAAGGTAAAGCCCCTGGAAGATTGAAGACAGTTCTGTGAAAATGAACATGACTTAATTTACTGTTGCTTGAAACTTTCAAAAGAACCATGTTGCAAAGGTGCTCTGACAAAAAAAAAAAAAGCATTTTTAATGCTTACAAGAGCTGCTTCTTTGAACATGTGTTACCATAAGTGTCATGAATATTTTGGACATTTCAGAGATTCAACAGTTTGTGCATCAAGCGACTACTGTAGCAAGAACCTGTTTAACAGAGAAGTGTTGATTTGTTGGATGTCCACAAGATGGCAGTGATAAGCAATGATTTCATATTTCCTGACACGTTGATGGAAAGCAACATCACTGACACAAACACTGGACTATAGGTAGAGGACCTAGTGATGGAAAGAAACCAACTGGACTTCCTTCTAGTTTAACCTCAATTGAGAATTTTTTTCATTTAATTCTTCACTTCTTCTTCTCTTCTCAATTTCAGATAGGAATACTGTACTTTCCGCTTCACTTCATTTCACATAGTTTAGCAGATTCATTTGTGCTAAATACCTGATGAGGTTACATTGGCACCATATTTTATGTTGCTTTCCCTCTTTCTCTCTCTGCTACACTTTAGAAGCAAATATTGCACTTTCCAACCCACTACATTTATTTGCCACTTGCAGTTACAGTTTATGACTCAGATTACCAAAAACAAAACTTGCAATGTATTATTATAGATTCAACTATGTTGATGCTAAATTCTGTGCACTTCATGCAGTACTTTGACTTATAACAAAGTGAGTACGCTGCGCTACACTGTGACACCTTGTTAAAAAGTAATCCTCCAGTGTATTTTTCGAGCAAACTGTTACCAAGTAATCCTCTACTGTGCTACAGTAGCGATTTGTTACAAAGTATTTCCCCACCGTAGTGTGGCTACTTTTATTGAAAATAAAAAATTTCCTCGACCACAACGAGAATGGAGTATTGCTTCACTTGGTGAGGGTACTGTTGCTCCACACTTTCAGTACTTTGCTCACCACCCCGGACAGACATGTTGAGGTGCTGCATAAAATGAGAACATCAGGTCACCTCGGTGACAGACGGAAGGACTAGAATGAATGAACAATGAGGAAAAAATTAGCTTAATGAGTTAATTCACTCAACATTAAAAAACATATTTGATATTACAGACGCTGTGATGATAACGTCTCACTAAAACCCACAACGTGTACCGTGTTCATTACAATTCAAGTTAAGATGCTGCACAAAAAGCACTCTTGACAGGACAGGCTTGATTACGTCACGTCTTGTTATTCGAGCTGTGTAGGTTAAATGTCTATTGATTTGCTGCTCACTGAAGGACCTATAGAGAATTAGAGAGATAAAGGTGCTCAGAGCAGAGCTGCTGACAGAGGGGATTGGAAAAGCAGTCAAAATGAATCTTCAGCAAAACAGGGTTAATTATTACAGACCCTTATCACATGCTGTGATTGATTTACGTAGTGCATAGGTCTTCATGTTTATTGATGTAATTGTTTACTTATTTAGTGCACGGGGGCTACTTTTGTAGCACGTGTAAACATGTTTTTGTGAATTAGTTTTTCTGTAAAGCGCGTTCCTTACAGCTTTATAACTTCCAAAAGATGTACTGAAAGGTTGAACGGCCTTAAAAATAAATATTTGAGTTAAAGAAATATTAAGTTAATATCTGTAATGTGCCTTTAAACAGAAATACAATGTGGTCTGATAAGTGGGCACAAGTAACAGAGAGAAACTGGAAAAGGGTATTGTAGTGTAATTTTCCACCAGCCTATCTAATTTATTAGCTAAGTCTTTAACCTCTTATAATATCATGAGACAGCTAATAGACGCTCTTGGTTTATCATTACATGAGCGCAAACAGCAATCGCGAGGGCGATTTGACAAGTTGCCTTCTCTTCCACTGAAAAGATTTCATTTCAGCCCCGATGAAAGTCGTCTTCACAAAGCCCATTTAAAGTAAAGTGAGAGCGGTTGGAAACTTTAAATGATAGCACTTTGAAATGTTTTTAATTAACATGAAGACGGCTCTTTCTTTGGCAATCAGATTTGTCGTTTTACCACAAAACCTTAAAAACTGTGTGAATAAAGGTGACAAATTGGCTTTCAGTGAATGAGGTTTCGTGGGCCTCTGAGATCACATTAGCTAATATTTGACAGGAAAAGTGAAAAATAAGATATTTATATGAGCTTTGTCAAAGTAATTTCCACTACAGAGGAAGGAGTAATGCACAACACAATTTTGCTGATTAAACATGCTCACATAAAACAATCAGAAAATGATGCAAGACAGATAAATGTGCGTTATTAAAGGAACAGAATATTCCACTAGCCCAGAAAATATGATATTCCCCCACTCAGCCACAGAGGCTTGCATAAGCTGTGTTATTTGCAGATAGCTATCTGTTGACAAGGTCTTTGCCATGACACTCTACTCACCTATCTCCTCCATCTACTGCAGCAGGCTTTTTCTGCCGGCCTTAAATCTGCTGGGGGCAGCACATTGTTTCCTTCTGTTTTCCTCTTATCAACACATTCCTGGTTATGCCTTACTTTTTCCACTAAGGTGAAGCTCTCTTTGAAAGAAGCAAAATAAGTCCCCGGAGAGTTTATATTCCACATCTCATTAACTCTTCCAGGCCACCATGTTCGTCTTTTTTCCTCCCAGCTGCTGGTTTCTGCATTTTGATTTTATTGTGCTGCTTCCCTGCCGCGTGCCTTTCAGATCAGACTTGGGGAAATGAAATGTAGTCATTGAGGAGAAGGTACAAATAGGCAGTGGTTACAAATGGAGTTTGGTCAGTGGTCGGAGATTCCTATTCAGAAGATAGACAGGACTTTGTTCACAAACTGGAGTTTGAAATTTCAAAGGGGAGAATCACACAAGTATTACATCAGGTCTCAGCGATCCTTTGACTTTTAGCCTCGGGGCAGGAGTTTGGGTGACTGATTATAAGACAGTTCCGTCTGGCCCATCACATTTTAACACGGCAGCCTCCCACTCCATTCAAAAGTCAAAGGCCCGTTGCCAGCTGCAAAATTCAGCTTAAGACTTTGAGGTCTGTTTATATTCTGTTCACTACATTAAAAAACAAAATAATTCCTTACTTATTTCACTGTATTTCATGATATTTTGTTATAAATAACACTCAAATAATCACCGTATTGTATTTGAATACTTAAAAAAAAACACAGCATCCAATCATCCTCTAACAGCATTTAATACAACCAAAGTAAAACATGCTACAAGACAAATAAATAAATAAAAAAATCATTAATTGTTTGCATATTGTGCCCATGCAGCTGAATCACACACTATTGACTTGCTGATAAACCTAAGCTGTCACATGTAAATGTGATTACTGTTGACGAATAACTGTTTTGAGTGGTTTTGTTAACTGCTGCACATTAATTGCGGCGTAAATCTGGTCCCAGCACATCAACAGAACTCTAGTCCTAACAAACCCAGAGAAACAAATCACAACAGTGGTGAGCTATTGTAACTGTCATTGTAGCCATGTCTGCTCGGGCTTTAATACACATGACCCTCTGCTACATATTGAACCCGACTAGAAATGTTTAACTTTTTTATAGTTTTAAAATTTCCTATATTTAAAGAGGCAATAAAATGGTAATAAAAGCCTAATCAAAATCACATGTAGTAATCCGAGTTATTGGCCTGTTGTCTTGGAACGCCATGGCAACCTGGTTGTATAACAGTCTTAAGAATTACATTTGTTTCCGTGATTAAAAAATAAGTTAGCATCTCTACATAGACAGGTACAATGCAAGCGTGCTATTTCAATCACTGACTGCTCTGTGAGGTGTTTGGCAGTTCTATTGTGTGGATCTAATGGTGTGAATATTATTGGAAAATGGAGTTCAACAATCTGGAAAACAACAAGTAAAGTCTGAGTAAACTGGTGCAGAACAGTAGCCTGACATCTTACATTCTTCCTTATGTTTTTAATAGAAGCCACTGATTATATTTTTATGGGCTTTGAATTGTTATAAAATATTTTAGTAGTATTTTAGTATTACAGCACCACAAGCATGACCCTGGGCTTTAACCTCCTAGCACCTGGCGTCCACATTTGGGGTTGTCTAAACCAAGATACAAAATGTTGCTTTACAAGGGCCTGATATCCACTTACGAGGACATCATACTGCCACTGTTCGATCGAAAATGAAAACGATTGTCCTCATATGTGGATCTCAGTTTTCTCAGAAACAAAAATCAGGGGGAAAAAAAAAAAATCAGGTAATTCTTTGTTTTTACATTCATCAGGTCCCAATCAGCCCAAATAGCAAAGAGAAATTAAAAAATGCATGCTATGAACGAGTTTGGGTCTTAAAGATGAAGCAAAAGTTCTGGCACTTGGTAGTAGTTGTTTCGTATGCAGTACACACGGACACAAGTTTCCATTGTGGTGCTCTTAACAGAAGCATGTAAGAAGTATTCAGTGGCTTGCACAACCACCTTTAGCAGCAATGACTTAAAGTAATCATTTTCGGTGTAACTACAGCATAACTGCAGAACTGTACAAGGCTCACTGTTTTTTATAATGTTGCTTCATTGCGCTGTGCAGGAATTAGTTTATGCTCTCCTAAGGTCCTACCACAACATTTCAGGTATGTTAAAGTCAGGATGGCAATAACTTGATTTTTTTTGTTTTGTTTTGTTTACAACAGGTGTACTTGAAATTACTGTCCTTATGCACAGGAGACCTCTAATCTGAATACTTTGGTATACACAAGAGTTCGTGGTTGGCTCAGTGTCTGCAAGGTGTCCAGATTCTGTGGCTCCAAGTCAAATCATTACTCCTACACCTCTGTGCTTGACAGCTGGTATAAAATGTGTGTGATAATATGATGTGTTTTAACCAAATGTGTTCAGGTGCAGCTTTGTATGGCTTACAAACAAGCCACACTTGTTCAACCTTTTCCTAACTGTACTGTCATAAGCTGAGGCCTGCAGAGTCTGAGATGTAGCTCTCTGACCTTGGGAGAATTTGCTGGGATGATTTTAATGATACATTAAAGAAAGTTATTTTTTAAAACAAACTATGTAGTTCAATTTGCTTGTATTTATTAAGGATCATATGAGTGGCCTGGAGAAAAACTGCAGCTAGTTTTTGTACAACAGTTGCTGTCTGGGTTAAGTGACCTAGATTATTTGCAATAATCCTGCAGATCAGGTCAAAGCAATATTTTCCTGTAAGCAGCCAACAGTATGTATTTTGAATGCTCAGTGTAATAAAACAGAGCAATAAAACACACAATAACACATCTTCTTTTAGCATTTGTGTTCTTATCACTTAAAAACATACAAAAAAGTCAGAAGAAGCAGAATGTACAATTGCTTTACTGCGTCACCATGGTAACTATAACTAAATATACAAAT
>VURO01045769.1:7319-29663 GCA_015108175.1 Pelvicachromis taeniatus | reverse complement strand
GGTAGCTGCTCTGCTCTGTGTTGGTACAGGGCATTGAAGATGATAAGAGTGGGTGGATTATATTCTTAAACTTAGTTACAGCACTTTCAGAAAGACATCTACTGTGATGAAGTCTACTCCCCACTGCTGTGTAATCAGTTATTGTAAATTTAAATGTTATCAGGAAATGATCAGACAAGAGAGGGTTTTCAGGAAACTGCGTCAACATATGGCAGTTTCTATGCCATATGTTAAAACAAGATCTAGAGTGTGATTAAAGTGGTGGGTGGGTTCTTTTACATTTTGAGAGAAGCCAATTGAGTCTAATAACAGATTCAATGCTGTGTTGAGGCCGTCATTTTTAGCATCTACATGGATGTTAAAATCACCCACAATAATTATTTTATCTGAGCTGAGCACTAAATCAGATAAAAAGTCTGAGAAATCAGACAGAAACTCTGTGTAAGGCCCAGGTGGACGATAGATGATCACAAATAAGACAATGTCTCGCCATGAAGAACAAAATTGCTCTAACTCAAAGAAATTCAGTCCGATCACTACCAAACTTCATAGCCATGCTACCAGACCTGCCCTGAAGAGATTGATATGCCCATTGTCAGGTACAGTCAGAGCGCCACCTAGTGGTAACGGGATATGTCTTGTGTTATACTTTGATGTACTGCTCCTCACAGGTTGATCAGATCCACCTGAAAAGCAGTGAGAATACAATACAATACTTCAAAAGACCAGCCTCTGCCCAATTTTTCTTGGAGCAATATCCCAAACCCAACAGGAAGTCAGCCATCTTCAACTGAATGTGTAATTTTGGCGAAACTCCTCCTAGGAATTTCCTCAGATCGACATGATCTTCGGAGTGTGGAATCTAAAGACCTTCATGATGTTAAATTACGAAGCTTTTTACGTTTTGTGAAATGGCGTGGTCATGGCTGCACGTGGAGTTTCAATCTCTCGCCAAAAAGGACTAAACTGCTGTCACTCAAAGACACATTGTCCAGTCTCTCCCAAACTTCACAGGCATGATGAGAGTTGAGCTCGGAAAAGTGTGATATGCCATTTGTCAGCAATGGTTACAGCGCCATCTAGTGGGAAGACTATAATCATCATTGAACGAGATTAAATTTGAGGTCATGGTTCTACGCATGTAATCCATCAGTGTGACATCAGATCGGACCTGCTGGGCGTAGGTTTTGGGCTTGGCTCAATGTGCTGGGGTGCTCGGGCCCTCTCAAGGCTGCTTACAGCTTTAATTTATGTTTAAGTTTAATTTTTGCAGATTTTTAGTTTGTTTTTTATCTGTTTGGGAGCTTACACAGTTTCTAAGAGGATGGGGTTTTGGATGGATTTCCATGCTTATGTTGGGAATAGCCCCATGTACAGTGAGGGCACACTGTGTAAGTCTGGGAGAGACCCTGGACTGTGAGAATTCCAACTTCTAGCAAAGCTTCAACAGGATGCAATTCAGGAGATTGGGGACATGAATGGACCACGATCCATACCTCCAAAGTCAAAGCAGCTCTATGGAGTTATAGTGGTTAGTGATGGTGATGGGAATCGAGAACTGAATTACCAGTATTCCAAATCCTTGGAACCATTAGTCTGCCTGCCTATCTATCCTGCTTATCGGTTCCTGCACTCTGGCTACGATAAGCTGATTTCAGTTCATGTGTCGGAGAAGTACAATAGCAGCCCAGTCTCCAGCGTGGATATGGACATTTATTTTTATTGCACAAAAAGAATGAGTGCGCGGTTAAGTGGAAAAATGGAGACTGCTCCAGGACAGAAACAACTGCATCACACTGTCGACAAAACTTCGGCTTTTCCCGAGAACCTGCACAGACAGCATGCTAATGCTAACCTAGCCAAGAACCCAGAGTGATGTTAAAGCTGAGTAAATTCTGACCCCAGCCCAGTACTGTGAGGGTTTCTTTGTGCTGGTTTTCATCTTTGAAAACAAACAGAGATTAAAAAAGAGGTTACTTCAGCAAATTAGATGTGCTCGCAGTGTGCTGCATGGTACAATTAATGCTCCTGAAACCAATTGATAACCAACTTTGAGTAGTACTTTGGTCATCCTGTTGTAACGTCTGGGTTGTACTCAGTGGGTTGAGAGGGGACGGTAGAAACCTTAGCAGGATAGCAGGAAGAAAACACAATCACACTGGTACTGGAGCTTCCACAGCGTAACCTTTAATACAGCTTCTCGTCCATCAACCACACAAGCCCAGTTGGACAGTTGCTGCTTATCACACATGACAAGCAGTGTCCTACAACCCGTAACGTTGCAAAGGGTTTTGGTTGGGTAAAAGAATATAATGTCCAACTCGCACGTTGCTCACAGAGAGAGTCGTGGCGTATACTAAAGACGTCATAAACCCTCGCCTTACATTACCTTAAAGGGACACCACCCCCTTGCGACTGTTACACTGTGTTGGTTTTCAAATGTGCTTAATAAATAAATTGCTTGATTGACTGAATGAACTACAGTGTGAATATGGCCTAAAAATGGTTGAGAAAATAAAGTATGACCTGAGATTTCATGTGGTTACATGACATGAGTTTTTTAGGGACGAATACATACTGTGTTATTTGTATCTTGTAATGTTATTATTATTACTACTACATCATCGTTGCTTTAATAAAATTATTTAAAATTATTGGTACTCTATTATATCATACCGTACCATGTCATACTGTACATATTCCAATGGCTATTTGTGTGTGTATGTGTGTGTGTGCGTGCGTGCGTGCGTCTCTCACCGGTACTGGCAGGGGTGAGCGTTGCAGAGACGTACTTGGGGTTGTGGTCGGTTTTCAGGTTGACAGTAACTATCGTTGACAACCTCCATGGTTTTGTTAACTATCCTCATACATGAAACCACTGTCCTCCTTTCTCCTGTACATACACCAACGAAAAAGCATTCAGCCGTTTGCGTCTGTAACTCTAATAATTAATCTAATAACTAACATGCCTTTAAGAGAAACGTCACTCATCCAAGTGACTTCTTCAGTGTCAGCTGACTGCAGGTTTCCAACCTTTTAAACAGTACTGTTTCACAATGACTGAAACTAGCACCAAGCAATGGACTGTAAATGTGGTTATCCATTTGTCAAATGGATTTGAGCATTTGTCAAAGCTGGGAAGGCACCTAAAGAAAGCTCCAGCCGATCCAGGAGAGAAGGACAACCGTTGCCTAAGTGAAAACCCGTATGTGTCGGGAGTATCAGAACAGCTGAGATGCATTTTTTCTATACACCGCGTCTCTGTGGCTTTTAAACCCCAAAACAAGCTGCGCCAAAAACTGGTCCACCCCAAGGATCAGGTCCCCCGACACAAACAGAGTAACGTAGTGTACGCTGTTAAGTGACAGGAGGATTGCCAGGATTTATACATCGGGGAAACCAAACAACCTCTGGCTAAGAGGATGGCACAACACAGAAGAGCTACCTCACCAGGCCAGGACTCTGCAGTCTATTCACACCTACAGGCCAGTGGACACCCTTTCAATGATGAGGATGAACACATCCTGGACAGGGAGGAACGCCGGTTTGAGCGCAGAGTCAAGGAGGCCATTTACGTGAAAAGGGAAAGACCATCTCTGAATCGAGGAGGGGGCCTAAGGGTACATCTGTCACCATCTTACAATGCTGAGATTGCAGCCATTGCCTGACTCTCTGGGAATGGTACTCATGGCCATTGATCAGTTTCACAAAAATAAAGTAGAGAGCTTACCTCCTCCACAATGGACATTACAGTCTTGCCAGCTACTATGTGTCCAGATGTAGAGATACTCTGGTTCCCTTTGTTCCTCACTGTTCTTAGTTGTGTTTAAAGACACTGTGTACTCATAATGGATTCCATAGCTCTGGTCATGAAATAGCAGTACCTGTTAATATGACACAGAAGGGTTGAAAGACAAGGGAAGTTGTACCTATAGCTTACCAAATGTATCTACATTTATTTGCTTTCTAGCTGTAAAATATTGTCGATAAACCTAGCCAAGTTTATAGCTGTTCTTTAAACTTTAATAATAAAGCGCAGGAGAGATTTATAGCTGTACCAGGAGGAAGGTGGTTATTTAAAAAGGTAAAACTGATAGAGACATAACTTGTATCTTTAAAGAGACTGACAAAGTCTGAGGGTTTCAGATGGACTGGCTGATGGATTGACATAGAAGCAGCATAGTCAAAGGAAGACTGCTGTTTCTATTTGAAGTGTTTAAATACAATGACAACATGGCTGTGTTCTGGGAACTTCCTGCTCTTCCACAAAGTGGCCAAAATGGTATTTAAAATGGTTAATTTGCCAAGTTGTCTGTTATGTTTATAACACTGGTCCAACCCTGGAGCTGGGTGCCTTTTTGATGCTTAAATTAGTCACAGTTTAGCATGAAGTGGCTTAATAAACAAAATCAAACAAAATGGACAGGTACAAAAACAAAGCTGAAAATGAGCAACAAAAGAAAAAACAATCTGCTATTTAAGTTTAGCGTACTTAATGCTACTGGATTAAGAAATTGTTTGACCAGAGTATTAAGTGGATTGTCATTTTAAATTAGACAGACAGACATTTTATATTAAAATGACAACCCATCTACATATATTTACCTCTCTCTCTTCAAAAGTTTTAGAACACCCCAATTTTTCAAATTTTTTCTTGAAAATGATGTAGTATAATATCTCCTCTTTGTCTTATTCTGACATCTCAGTGATGGCTTTCTTGCTGCAACTCGTCCTGTCAAACCTGCAGCTCAAAGTCTTCTCTTCACAGTTGAAACTGTGACTTGCTTACTATGACCACTATTAAGCTGTGCTTGAAGCTGTTGTCCTGTGAGCCGCCTATCACACAAGCTGTTAACTCTCAGAAACCTGTCCTCTGATTCAGTTGTGGCTTTGGGTCTGCCAGACCTTTTCCTGTAAGAGTCTGCCAGAGCTTCTGGGCCTTTTGCTGGTGGAGGAAAGTATACTCACTGAGTTTCATTGAAATTTCTCTGTAGGAAAGACCTACACTTTTAAGTGCTATGATGGTCTGTCTCTCTTCCATTGTTAATTGCTCTTTTCTCGTCATTTTTGTAGAAACACACTACTTTCTGCTGTTCCAACACTGCTTTTATGCACACAGAGGGGGTCGTAAGTAATCCAGAACAGCTGGAACACCTGTAGGAATTAGTAGCACCTTTCAAGACTTGATCAACCTCCATTACTGCAGAACCGCTTCAAATTGTTAACCCATGTTGTGTTCCCTGAAAAAGGACTCTTTATATAATTCTGAAATGTACATTATTTTTCAGTTTTTTTTTTTAAACCTCTGGCAGTTCACTACTTACCTTTGTACCATTTCAAGCTATTCCTGAATGACATGAATTACAATAACTAACTGAAAATATTGGCGTGTTCTAGTGCATGTCATTGGAGAGTCGGCATAAGGGGAGGCTGTTCATTGAGTAATGCATGTATTTATAATTATTTCTTGGTTGTATTACACTAGAAGGCTGGTGCTACTGACAAATGATCACTAGTATTTATTAAAAGGGTGTATTGCATGAAGTGCCGTTTTTCTTTCTTTACAGATGTATTCAGATTGGAAGTAGTGCCATTGAGAAACAGGTTATTTCTGTGTTTCCAGTTTAGAAAACCTATTTTAGTTAGAGTAACCATGCGAATATTACAGTAGTGGTTATAGAGATATAAACCTACCAACGGTCAGGCTGGAAAGCTGCAACTGTGGAGTGAGGGTAATGTGTAATCTTTAACAATACTTTTTGAATGGATGCGCACACCCAGGTGGCTTTTTGCTGTTTATATTGTGAAAGATGACCTGTGTAAAACTGAAGGAGACAGAATCTGGATGACAGACATTTTATGGTATATTATTGTATATTCCATAACTGCATTTGGACTTCCAGTGTTTATTAAAAATGATAACCGGTGAACACGTCACCTGATTTGGAGCAGTTTAGTGTTTATTCACTTGTTGGGCCCACCTCCTCATTTTAGGTTTGACAGCATTTTAGTAGATAAAGGATGGACCTGAATTGAGCTGTGGGTTTTAGAAGGGGACTGGCGGCGGCTCCCGGGACTGGCAGATCCCCGTGTACTAATGAGAAGTGAAGAAGTCAAAGAATTGAAAAAAAATAGGACAGAGGGCAGGGCACGAAAACACAAACAGGTGGTTGAACTGGGGCCAGTCATATATAGATAAGACCCGGAAGGGCCGTGTTTGGAGGCGTGGTCTCGCTCCTGAAATCCAGATAATTTATCTCCAATTGTTCTTGTTTGAAATTGATGAAAATATTAACACAATGCTTTAAGTATGATATAAATTCCCTGTTGAAGGAATACATTTTACAGATGCAACCCATTCTATGTGTAAAACCTGCCTTGTAAGTCTATAATTGAATTAGCAAAAGGGAAAAGTTCTCTATGATGCTGCGGCTTGTTCATACCTGTGGCAAATGTGATGTCGGGGGATCCAGCAGGTGTCCTATAACAATGCTGTGAACTGAGCAGAAACCAGGAACGTGAACTGTAAGACTGGAGCTAAGAGAAGGTTGCGAATAACATGAACTGTGAGGGGACACTGTGATGGCTGGGTATGAAAACTTGGTGGGGGAAGCAGAGGCAGGTCAAGGGAACTGTAATAGAAGGAGAGGAGAGTCAGGTGGGTCCAGAAGCACAGTGGATTACTTGTTTGCAGGAGGAGAAAAGCAGGAGGGAAAGGTGAGCAACCGAGGTCTGGGTGAGTCAAGGATACAGAGCTGTAGCGCAGGGAGGCAGGCAGGTGAGGGTGGCAGAAACAGAGGATTTATCGGCAGCAGCAGTATGGAGAAGATCAGCGTCCAGGTGAGCAGGGCTATGGCGAGGTTTGCAAAATGGCTTTATTGAACCGATTGGGAGACAGGAAAACATGGTGAGTACAAATACTATGGCTGTGTCCCAAAACCTCGGCCGCAGCTGACATGGGCCGCAGCCGACATGGGCCGGCTGACGTGGTTCCTACGTAGACCGTGTGGACCGGAAGTGCGAGGCTTGAGAAATGGGATGGTCCAGCCTTCAGATTTGCGTCACCAGCTGTTCCCAGCCTTACCGCTTCTCCCTGCCCTTACCGCTTCGTCCGTGAAATGATGGATGATGCGGAAACACTCGCTGTTCCCTAAAATATAACAGGACACTGAAGGACATTCTGCACCATCTCACACTTCTGTTTAATCAGTTTTCTGTTTGACGTTCATTCAGCTGTGTTATGGTTTTGGTAGGGCTGTTTTAGGTTTTGTCTTTTTTCTATCTGTCCTTGTTATTTACCCCTCAAGTGGTGCTGCTGGGCTGGCTCTGTAGCTGTGTCCCAATTGTCAGGCTGCATGCTCAGGAGGCCGCATCTGTAGGCCGGTTACGTCACAGCGACGCGACAAAGGCTGTCCCAATTCTTAGACACCTCCAAATGCGGCCTCCAAATGCGTCCTCCATTTTCCGAATCTGAAGGATGGGTCATGTGTATCCTCCGTTGCCAACCATATCCCAGAATGCATAGCGCAGCCCAGCCAGTTTCGCAAAATGACGGCAGAAACGGAGCAAAACGGCAGCGGAAGACACCTACACCTACAAATGTAAGTCAGTGTAAAAGTTCAACATATTTGCTGTGTCGCCTGCAAATATCCAAATATCTGCTTGATCCATCAAGACATCACGTATTAGCAAAAGTGCTTCGAGACATCTGTCACCCACCAGCTCAATCGCTGAGTGGGTGGTCAAAGCTCACTAGACCCGCCGAGAACACCGGACTCCTGGCACATCATCGTTGTCAACCCCCCATGGTCTGTCACTGCCCGAGTGCAACATGATATCAGTCTGTACATCACTTCAAATGACAATGTGTGGTGTATGTGAGTATGTCATTTGTCCTTGAGTAAATCTGTTTGGCCCAGATGAGAGTAGCCACACAGCTGTATAAACGTCAAACAGAAAACTGATGAAACACAAAAGTGTCCTGTTATATTCCAGGGGACAAGGAGCAGACAACAGAGTTCATAAAACTCGGCCGAGACAATGAGCACCTTTTCACCGGTGCCAAACACTCAGCTGCTGTGGGTTGGAGGTACAGCGACAGTATGCATTTCATGATCTGTTACACATGATGGAGCGTGTAAGTTTGCTGTGGATGCTGTATTTGCTGTGTGTCAGGGCAGTTCTGGAGAAGATGGGACTGCAGGGGAAAATCACCCCTTTGCAGGCCAAAAAAAAATGGGACAATTTAAAAAGAAGATACAAAGTATGTGAAGTACTAGTGAAATATATATGTTCACTAGCTATGAACTCATTCATGTAAACCTGTACTGTTATGTTTATGTCAACTGCCCCTTCTTTTTTCCCTCTGCCTTCAGGATTGCAAGTATCCAGGGTCAGGCGATGGAGTGAGTGGGAAGCCCACTGCTGCTACCTGGCCCTGGTTTGCCCTAATGGATGAGGTGTTAGGACAGAGGCCTTCTACCAGGCCTCCAGTCCTAATTGCCTCCATCCAGGAAGACACTCCAGGGCCAAGTTCAGCAGTGAGCAACCAAGTGTAAGATGAGGAAGAGCAGGAGGGTGAGGGCCCGCTGGAGCAAAGAAGGGAGAAAAGAAAGAAGGACAAGGATGATGAGTTGTTTGATCTGATCAGAGAGGACATGAAATTGCATGAAATAGAGGAAAGAAGAGGAGAGAGAATAGACAGGCTGTTGGATGTAATTGAAAAAGAAACTGTGCAAAATTCTGCCAATAAACACCATTGTAAATACTTACACTTTATTTGCAAGGTTTATTACAAACTATATACATGACATTTTCAACAAAATCAATCAAAATGTCAGAAAATGGGGAAATATGAAAAATGGTGGACAAAACAGAACTATTCTGAATTATTACAGTCTAGTAATATATATATTATATAGTCCAGGATTAACCTGAGTGTCCCAGGGTATGCACAGGCACCTTTAACCAGGACTGACATTTGGCTGAGCAGGACGTCTCCGGCAGTGCTGCTGAATCTGCTGCACCAGGACCACAGACATGAAGGAGGTGCCACAAGTGAGTGAGCTGGTTTGTATTCCCAGCGAATAAGTGGAGCATCATACAGGTGGTCTCCAGAAGGTCATGGGATGCTCGTTTCCACTGTCCACCGCATCATCTGTCACTTGGGTTTGCAGGGCTGATTTAGTTGACGGCTGCCATGTCACTAAGATGTATTAAGAAAGATGCAAAACAAAGTGGTGCAAACAGTGCTGTTACTAAAGATATAACAATATACCAGCACCTTAAAAATGCACTACTAACTGCCTGTCAGCAATACACATTGGTGCCCGCCAGCGAGCACCACTGGCTGCCTCCAAACCAGTCTGCCCCTCATCCTGCACATCATCCTCGGGCTCATCCTCCGGGGCCACAACGTCACCAGCACTGAGGCAGATGTTGTGCAGAACAGCACATGCAGTTATGACCTGAAACAGATGTTTTTTTAAATAAGCTGTTTATACATGTACATACACCAAAGTTCCCATTATGTCATAATTATTCAAAAGCAATGGCACTATATTGTAATGACTTACATGAGGTATAAAGGTGTGGTGCACCTCCAGCACTTGAAGGAAGACGGCCCGGAATCTCGTCTTCATCATTCCAAAAGCACGTTCTATTATAGAGTGTGCACTGGAATGATGGGAGTTGAAGCACTGGGCTCCCACACCTTGGACTGGTCTCTTGTAGAGAGTGATGAGGGGGAGTGGATGTTGGAGACATGGGTACCCTCCATCTGCAAGGATGACATGCCCTGGAGGAGGGTAAATGGCCTGTCGGTACAGTGGGCTGTTGTGGAGCACCCTGGAGTCGTGCACCGACCCAGGCCCAAGTAGCCCGTGAAGGCCGGGTCCTCCGAAGGATGCAGTCCCTGAATTTGGACACGGCCTGTGACTCACCCAGACCATGACAGTTAGGTGCTTTCTAAATGGGTTAGTTGGTGATTCTAAATTGCCCATAGATGTGAATGACACTTGCATCAGATTTGTGAACTATCCATGGTGTACCCCGCCTCTCGCCCTATGGTAGCTGGGATAGACTCCAGTGCCCCCACAACCCAAAAAGTGGAAGATAATACAAGGATGGACTGCTGTTGACAATTCAGCAGCAGCTGCCTGGACATATGTTAGTTAATTTGACTAAGTTTGCTGTATCTGGTTCTAGTTTCTTTTTCTTTTTCTCTCCTAGCTTTTCAGCTCCACCAATTTGCTTTTGCTTTTCCATCTTTATCAAGCACTTCTTCCACACCAAATTCTATTCTACAAGCTGTATGAGCACACGGGGAAGGTGGGTATGAATGAATCATTCAAGCAATCTGACAACTGTGCTTTTGGTTAATAGGGATTACCAATACATGCAGTGGAGGAGGTGTGGGTTTGTGCAGAGACAGCTGGATAGCTGGAGGGCTTAACCCAGGGTTGAGGTCATGACCTGGTCAGGGGCTCTGGTGGCTCTTAGGTGGTGTTTTCCTCATGGGTGTGTGCAGCATGGCTGGGGAAAGGTCTGTGCTGGCAGACGTAGGTTATTGGCCTGGTAGCCTGGCTGCCCCTGGGTGGGTCCGGGGAGGGCTTGGGTTACTGGGGGTGCTCCGCTTCCAGGCTGGGGCTCCGGCTGGGCCTTGGGGGGTTGGGTTCTAATTGGTGTGTCACCGAGGTTGTGGGTGGGTGGGTGCACGGGGGCTCAGGCCTGATGCGGAGGGCCTCTGGTGCATCGGCCAAACAAGGGGGCTCTTCAACTGGTGGGGAGGTTGTTACATCCTTGCAGGAGGTCTCTGCTCTGCAGGAGTTCACTCTGCAGGTGGGGGAGAGATATAGGAGAGATGGAGCATGAACTTGACCTGGCTTGGCGGTGCTGCTGCCATGGGCCCCGGTCCAGATGTGCCTGGTCCCCTTGGTGGATTCCAGAGAACTGGGGTCAGCGGGGGAGCTGGCCCCAGGGAGGGGCAACTTCCTTCCTTCCACTCCCCATCCCCAACTGCCTCTCTCTTCCTTCTCCACCACACTCTCCCACACATGCAGGAACTTGGGGAGGCATCCCCCGTCTGTCCCCTTCTGGCCATCTCTGCCTCAATTTTATTCCACATCCTAGTCATCAACATTACTCTCATAACACATACATATAGGGCCTTGGGGCCTTGTATTAGCTTTATTTTGTATAGCATTTTTTTCTCTTCTTTTCTTTGCTAAATGAACTTTGTTCAATTTCTACATCATTGAAATAAATTAACAGACAAACAAACTTGAGGGCGTTGATTTCTAACAACCTGAGTAAATCATTATCTTGATCAATCATTAAATCATTTACTAATGGGAAAATAGAAAAGAGAGACTTAATGTTTAAAATTTTACACTTAAGCTTTGTACTCTTTGCTGCAGTTGAGGATATTATAGAGTTATTTCTTTGTGATTTTTTATGTTTAAACCATTTGTTGCTGATTTTTGGTTTTTAGTGTTCTGGGAGCAGGTGCAGTCTTTATGGGCATGGGGTTTTATGGGCATTCCAGGAGAAGAGAAGCTGCAGAGAGGCATATAAGACTTTAACTCTGCTTCCTGGCTCCAACTGTGGATAGTCATGTTTTGGTGATTCAATAGATTTGGACAGATTTGGACTAAAAATAAGGGCTGCTCCATCCAAAGTGGAATGGAGTGCCGTCTCTCCTAACCAGACTAAGCTTTCCCTAGAAAGTCTTTCTATAAAGCACATAGTTTTTGGACACCACACAAGTTACACATCGATTCAATATTTATTTTAATGAATTGCAGTTGACATAGCCAGGTGCCAAGAGCACTGTCAAAAAACCTATAATTTTACAACATTTACATGTATCTTTAGTCAGCAGTTTCAGGGTTCCTTCAGTGTCACCTCCTCTGACTGCTGGAAGAAAATTCACTATGATTGCTGGTGTTTCCAGCTTTACGAGTCTCAAAACAGAATCGCCAAATACCAGAGTTTGTTCATCAGCAGGTGTGTTGCCGAGTGGGGACAAACGATTAGAGACATAAACGGTTTACTGGGGCCCTGTTTAGGACTACACTTCCTCTTCACCGTCACCCAGCCAGCCTGTTTTCTCAGGTATTTGTGACCATCTGCTGGGGGAGAACTAATTGGTGGCTATGCTGCCTTTGTCTATAGTGACTAACAAAGAGAGCTACACTGGTGCCATTGAAGATGACATATGTCACATTTCAGTTAAGCTTCAGTTAAGTCCATTTTTTTATATTCCTGCAAATCCTGGACCCTCACAGGAGGACAAAGAAAAAATCTAAATAAGATGTTATCATCTGATCCTGGGCATCTCATACAGTGATCGCATTACAAACAATGAAGTCAGCATAACCACTGAACAAACAGGTTGGTCCATTTGAAGATCTTCTGACAACTTTTATGAGGAAAACTCCAGTGGTACGGCAATTCCATAAAATCACAAGGACAGGAACAAAAAACATAATCCAAGGAACTTAACCTAAGCCCTCGCCCAATAGTGCAAAGCCTGGAGAAGTCTGGTGACCTTTCTCTTAGCTTGGCACACCTACAATAAGGGATCCAAAGAGTAAAGGGATCAACATAAGACAAAACATAATTCCTCAACTGTGGAAGATTTGTTGGGATGCTGTTTAGTAGCAATTTTCACGCGATTTCTGTGCTATTATAATATCGAGGAATGCCACCCTCTGTCCAGGAGAAACGCTAGTGATAAACCAGCCGTCATTGTATTTGTTAACCAGAAGCACAAGAATGCACTGCTGAAGCAGGGGAGAAAACTAAAGGCATCAAACATCTACATGAATGACCATCTAACCAAATACAACGCTGAGACAGCTAAAGAAACTGTGTAAAATTCAAAATACCTGGACTACAAACTGTAAAATATATATTAAACTCAACTTAACACTGGAGGAAGCCAAAGTGCTGGTCATCAACCACATCAACAATCTGGAAAGATATTAATGAGCATCAAGCAAATACAAGCCACATGGACCACAAATGCAAGGAGCTGAACAATCTACACTCATCAAAACATTTAAGTAATAATGGAAACTAAAGTACAACATATTAAATCATGACACAATCAACTTATTTAACAACTGGGAATTATACACTGCTAACACAGAGGATTGGCATTCATGAGAATCTGGAGCTAAAATCACAAAAAAAAAGCACGGAGTACAACGCACATTTCACAGAGCAGGGCATTGATCCAGAACTGAACTTTAACATCGGTAACACCTGCTGTTATTATACTGAAGAACATTTCAATAAAACTGTCAAGGCTGACTGCAAAATGTCCATAATCCACTTTAATAGGAGAAGTTATATACCAACTTTCACAAGATAAGACAAGATTTGCATATCCATTCAGTGTGATTGCAATATCTGAGGCGTGGATTAATATGGAGAAAGGAGTGGACTTAGATGGATATGAACATAATTTAAAATTTAAAATACAGGGTGGTGGAAAAACTGATGGTGGTGGTGGACAACATATTAGAGTGTGTAACAATAGAAATTAGTATGTAAATAAGAAATCCCAGTCTGAATAAAAGATTAAATACCGTATAGCTTCCATTAGTAGCTTGTCTCTTTTAAACGCCGGTTTCTAATAAACACTGATTTGAAAACACGCCACAACAAATAGGCTCCAGTCTCCAATAGTAGCCGGGCGACCTTCGACCTGGAAATCCCTCCGCGCTGTCTTCTCCTTCATCTTTTTAAATTTTATGGTGGTTGGCAAACAACTGAACAGTGCATTAACGCCACCAACTGATATGGAGTGTGACTGGAAGGTCACTCAAAAAAACAAACAAACAAAAAAACCCTCTGCACTGTCATGTGTTCACTCAGCCAGCTGCTTCCAATCAGCCGTCACCTAGACCAGCGGCATTTAATCTGGATGCAGCGACCATTGAAGTGGGATTATTACACTGAACTGGAACTGTCGGCTAGCCAACCTGCTAACTGTGATTTTCTGGTCTTTTACGTCCTCTCCTGAAGAGTCAGGCGGAGAGAAGTTTCGGGGAGCACCACTCGTGCACTGGGCTACCACAGACAAGGAGACACTCGGGAGCAAAGGAGGAGCACAATTGGGAACTGCATTATTGGTGAACTGTTGGAATACGTTTTGGAGCAAGTAAACAAGAGTAAGTAAACGCACTGTCTTTTCACCTCAGTCTAAAAACCGCGCCTGGGTCCTCTTTCCTTCTCACTTCTGAGACAATTCCGTCTGAGAAGGGAATAAGAGCCGGTCTCCAACAACCACCAGTCTGTTTTAAACACCAGGCCAGCCGAATAATTTTTTTAATAAGCGCCCGGGCTACTAAAGGAAGATATACGGTACATATATATAACTATTCAGATTTCTATATGCAAATGCAAGTATGTATACATATATAAATTGGTTATATACAAATTGGTACATGTCTGAAATAAAGATATAATAATAAATAGATAGATATAATAATAAAATTATTATTATTATTTGGTGACTCTTTGTTTGTATTTTGAAATCTTTTGTGGCTGAATTTTTTTTCTTTAAGGTCTTCTCACTAGAAGTTTGGAAGTTTTCCTGCCAACTTGTAGTTCATACACACTATTCTTGATTTCTACTGAAACATGCTGTATGAATCCAAGTCTGTTCGTTTTTCTTTTTTCACAAACACCAACAACAATTTTTCTCTGTGATCCAGAAGAATCACATTACGTTGAGTCTACTTAATCTTCAGATTCTGTACTCCTACAGCCAAAGCTTGTAAACTGACACCACAGCAAAAACAAAAATGATAGCACTCCTCATCTTTGAGCTCAGGGCTCTTTGTGTTAGAATCTTGTAAGTATTTGAACTTGGCAAGCCAATCGGTTAACAAATGTGGAGGACACCTCTCGAACAGAGCAGGACAGCTGCATTGTACCTTGGACTGATTCTGTCACATTTGGGTGGAGGAGGTAGGTTTAACCACACAGCCACTATCTTAAACAAATATCCATTAACTTGAAAAACATGAACAGATAAAAGGAAGGTTTTGTTTCTGGGCTACGTAGCCAATTAATAGAGATAGGCTGATCATATTTAGGATTGGAGCATTAATTAATGTTAGGAGCAGTCTTGTAGACTTGTGGGGTCTAAAAGACACGTTGATGGTAAATGGACTAGTTCATATATGGGACTTTTCTACTCTTTTATGGGTAATTGTTTTCTCCAATTGTTAAAATTTTATTTGTCAGGAAGTTCATGAAGTCATTACTAGTTAACGCTGGCTCAACAGTGCTGAAGAGAAACCTAGGGTTGTTCTTATTTTCTTCAATCAGTTTTGAACATTTAAAATGTTCTAGTTTTATGGAGGGCTTTTTAGAAAAGCAGCAAACTATTTTTCCAGACTAAATTATGATTTTCTAATTTAGTGAGATGCCATTTCCTCTCCAGCTTACAAGCTATCTGGTTTAAGATGAGCATTTGAGAGTTCTAATTTCAGGCTCTCTTTTTCAGAGGAGCTACAGTATCCAGAGTCATACACAGTAAAGATGTAAAATTATTTTATTAATATTATTAATTACAAGATAATCGGCCTCAGTCTGAGTAGCATTCAAGTAGCTACTCTGCAATGTGTTGGCACTTGAAGATAGCAAACTTAGTTACAGCACTTTCAGAGAGACATCTACTGTGTTAAAATCTATTCACCTCTGCTGTGTAATCCATTATTGTAAATTTAAATGTTATATGAAATTATCAAAGATTAAAGCGCCTTGATGTGACTGTTGTTGTGATTTAGTGCTGTATAAATAAAAAGTTGAACTGGAATTTAATTGACCTAATGTTTAATAATCCAGATTTCACTGGTTTACTCTTTGGTGCAGTTATGTATACTATATTGTTCTTTCGTTTAGATTTTTTATGTTTTATATCATTTATATCATAACAGGAGGAGAGAAGCTGCAGATATGCATGTAAAACTGCAACACAGCGTTTTGGTTCCAACTGAATAGTCACGATTTGGTGGGTTAAATACATTTGGCCAGATTTCTAGAAATGAGAGCTGCTCTATCCAAACTGGGATGGATGGTCTCCTAACAAGACCAGGATTTCCCCTGAAGGTTTCTGGTGTGTCTAGCTTTTTATGTCTCGAAACAGAATCGACAATTACCAGAGTTTGTTCCTTGGCATGTGTGACGGTGAGTAGGGAGTGAACTGCCGTCTTCTGTTTAGAGTACACTTCCTCCTCATTGTCACTGTTTTCCTGGCTCTGCCTGGGGAGAGCTAACAAAGCCAACAGAGAGTGTACTTTGGTTAAAGCACGTGACGATTATACATAATGTCTTACTTCGCAATGTAAGTTTTAATTAAATTGGCTACACAGATAAGCTACACAAAAACAAGACTTTGCATTGTGACAGGAAGTGATCAGAATCAGAAAATCTTTATTGTCACTGTAAGAAGTACAATGAAATTAAGTGAAGTCCCTGTGATGTCACAAAAGTTTAAATATAATTACAAAAGAATAATATAAAAACAAAGAGGTAGAACACAGTCACTCAGTATTATGAATAGAACCTTATTGCACATATAACTGTCATGGTCCTGGGTCGGTTACCCAGCGTTTTAGTTGTTGCCTTTTTTGTGTATTATCTCAGGTCCCTTGCCCTCATGTTTCCTCATGTTTCCTGTTTTACTTTGAAGGTCTTGTCTTATGTCAATGTTTCTAGTGTTGCTTCCCATGTCTCGTTAGTTCTGATTTGTCCCTGCTGTGTTCACGCCTGTTCCCCATCCCTCTCGTTATCCCCTGTGTATTTAAGTCTGTGGTCGTCATTAAGTTCTTGTCAGGTCGTCTGTTGTTCATGTCTGCTGTCATCTATGCTCCGTCATCCTCGTCATGTTTCCTCCTCCAGGTTTTGTTCTATTCAAGTCTTGTTCTTCCCAGTTTAGTTAGTTCTTTGTGGTTTTGGATTTTGCCTCTTTTAGTTATGTATTCTCCTACCGGTCATTAAATGACTCGCCTTTTGTTAAGTCTGGTCCACGCTCCCTTCTTGGTCTGCATTTTTGGGTCCACCTCCTCACCACACGGTCTGCACCCGCCAGACCGTAACATATAACATCATGATGTCATCCATTGCACTGTACAGTTGAGGCCAAAATTATTAGCCCCCCTTTTGAAATTAGGCAACACTCCTGATTTCAATATGAAAATGACTATTAACAACAAGTGTTTGTGTTTTATAGTGTATCTGTTTCCAAAATAACAATGTCCACTAAGTTTAATTAGGATATTTCATTGATACACCGAGTTGAAACAAGAATGGGCAAAAATGAGACATCCAAAATTATTAGCCCCATGACCATTAATATTATTAGCCCCATGTACCCTTTCTGAGCCACAACTGACAACAATTTCTTAGAGTAGGTCTTTACAAGGCTGACACAGGTCTCGTGAGGGATTTTGGCCCATTCCTCCATTGCAAATTGTTTTAGCTGGTCCAAAATGTATGGTTTCCAAGCATGGACATGCAAACAGATTCTCAATAGGATTGAGGTCTGGGCTCTGTGCGGGCCACTCCAGCATCTTGGTTTTGGTATCTTTGAGGAACTGTTAGACTAATTTTGATTTATGCATTGGGTCATTGTCTTGTTGGAAGACCCAGTGACGACCTAAGCCTGGACAACGAGCGGATTTCTGGATATTCTCCCTCAGAATGTCAACATCATTTTCTTTTTTCATGAGGCCATGCACCCGAATAAGGCTCCTTGTGCCTGAGGCTGCAAAACAGCCCAACAGCACGATGCTCCCACTACCACGTTTAACTGTAGGAACTGTGTTCCTAGGGTTGAAGGCTTGTCCCTTTCTTCGCCAAACATAAGCAACATTCATGTGCCCAAACAGTTCAGACCAAAGCACAGACTTCCAAAACTCATCTTTACATTTCAAATGTTCACGGGCAATTTTGTAATAATTTTGGTCTCAACTTTTTCTATCTTTGACATCGTTGTGGAGGAACTATGGCCGACTCTTCTTTACAACATTAAACACATTTGTTTATGCTCAACCCTCTTAAGGTCCTACAGCAGCAGTTCAGTTAGATCCCGGTCTGGACTTTGACTGGAGTAATTTAACACTTTAATTCTACTGTTTTCAGCTATCGTGTTGTAGATTTGCTGGTGTATTTAGGATCAATGTCCTGTTCTGTGACTCAGTTTTGGCCCAGCTTTAGCTGCCTAACAGATGGCCTCACATTTGACTCCAGATTACTCTGATTTTACTGATGAGTTCATGGAGGACTAAAGGATTGCAAAGTGTCCGCATTCTGTGGCTGAAAAATAAAGAACAGCAACAAAATGCAAATGATCACTGTAATACAATGCCATGCTTTAAAGTTTGTCATTTGGAAGACCCTGACCTGCCCATGTGAGATCAATGAGAAATTAGGATTCATTCTGGCCACCAAACGCTCTTTGATAAACTCCCTATCAGAGAATGGCTTACTGTTTATTGTGATTTTATGTCATGGTCCTTCAGTCCTATTGTGCATCTCTGAGATTTCTCTCTTTTTCTCTCTCCTTTTCTTTTTCTTTCTTTTGTGGGTGTTTGTGTGGGTCTCTCTAACCACGTTTACCGTACTTTTCTGAAGAATGGTACGGGCCTCAACACAGGTTCATTTGGACATGCCCTTTTTGCTTGACAGATGCATCAGTGTCAGACATAACATCACTACCAAGCAGTAAGGCTGTTGCTTGTCCTCCTTGCAGATTAGTTACCTGTTCTTCTCTTCTGTTCAGAAGCCCCAGCATTTTGCTGGTGAGAGAGAGAGAGCAGTGGAGGTGTGCAACTGGAGCTTGGAGCTCATTAACAGACTTTCCTCTCCAAAGGACATTGTTAAAAGAAATTGATCGATTTGTCCCTTAACCAAGACTGCAAATAAACTCACTGGATCTGATCTCCTGAGTTGTGCGTTTTGAGTCTAGCCTGCCTCATTGGCTATAGTTTGTGGGAAATAGCAAGAAAAACTTGCTGCATTTACTTTGAAGGTTTGCTATTTTCCTGGTGGCAGAGGCCGATCTATAGGGGTGACACATGCCCCCCTAAAATACTCTCTTCCTACCTCTAGCGTCACCCTAGTTTTACATGTGACAATGTTGTTTATTAAAATAAGTAAGTAAGTAAAACTTTATTTTTATAGTGCCTTTCAGGGTAGCCACCACAAAGCACTTTACATGAGAACCTAAAACTTTACAACAACAAAAGATACATACAATTTAGTTGAAACATGCAGTTTTGTGGCAAAAAGAAAAGAAAAGGTAGAACCTTAACAAGTTGCATAGGCAGATTTACAAAGGTGAGTTTTTAGTTGTTTTATTTTTTAAAGAGGAAGAGAGTTCCAGAGTTTAGGAGCTACAGAGGAGAAGGCTCTGTCTCTTCTGGTCTATAGTCTGGTTTTGGGGACAGAAAGCAGGCCTTGGTCAGAGGACCTCAGGGATCTGGATGGAGTGTATGGTTGAAGGTACTCACTAATATAGGCTGGAGTCTGTCCATGCAGGGCTCTCCAAGTCAAAACAAGAATCTTAAAATTAATCTGAAACTCCACAGGGAGCCAATGCAGCTGCATTAACAGAGGTGTCACATGCAAGAATCTGGAGGATTTGGTCAGAAGCCTGGCAGCAGCATTCTGGACCATCTGTAGCCGGTTTATTGAAGATTTGGAGAGGCAGGTGTAAAGAGCGTTACAGAAATCCAGGCGCGAGGAAACAAATGCATGTATAAATACTTCCATTTCTGGGTGAGAGACAATGGACCTAAGCTTGGCGATGTTTCTGAGGTGGTAGAAGCTGGAACGGACCAGAGATGTGACATGATTGTCTAAAGTGAAACCTGAGTCAGTGGTTATCCTTAGGTTTCTTACTGAGGATTTAGCTGAAGCACCCATAGGACCAAGAATCTCCATCACTTTTTTTTGTAGTTTTTTCCGGTGCAAAGATGATAATTTCAGTTTTTTCCTCATTTAGTTGAAGAAAGCTGCCAGCCATGCAGCTATGCTAAGCTAAGCTAGCATTAACACTTTGAGCCTAGCTACAATTTATACTGAATATAAATTGTAAAACTGAATATATTGCATAGTGTTACTCCCCTCCACCATTAAAAAATATTCAGCCCATAGCGTAGACCGGCTTTATTTCTCGTTTGCAGTAGCAACTGATGCCTATGATTGTTGCAGAGCACACTTTGAATCAACACAATGGGTATTTCAGACACAGATGGTTGATTTATAAACTCTTGAAACTGAATGAAGGTGAGTGTTTTGACCGATTTAAGATGACATAGCAACGAGCTGCAGCCTTGATACTATGCCAGTTTTAAAATTTTATTGATAGGCCACTAATACCAGGGTTATGATTAAAAAAATATATGCAATGCTTTTTTCTGAAAACTTCACAGGAAGAAATGGTAAAAACTGCATTTTCCAAGGACAGTGCAAAAAAGATAAAATGTCACCTCTTTCCAAATGGTGGAAAAGTTTACCATTTAGACCACAAAACAGGCAAGTGACAGCAGTGAGAGAGAGCGCGAGTTTTGAGATGTGAGAAATTTGTGACGTTTAGCGTGTTTGGAGTGTACAGTTAGTGTGTTGTGTAGTCTTGTGTAGTTGGTGTGTCATGTAGTCGTTGTTTTGTTTTGTGTGACAGTGAGGGCACTGCTGAATGTCACAGTTGCTGCCAAAAAGCCACCAAAGGCAGACTACAGTGTAAACGGTGTCTGCAGGTGGAAACAGGAGGAGTGATACACCTCCTGCTGTCAGACCTGCAGTGTTTAGGCTTATTGTTTTGCTCCTCTGTCTTGTGGCAGACAAAGTATTTTTTGGAGTGGCACAAATAATTTGTGTGGCATCTTATTGTGAAACCTCATTGTTCTCTAATTTTAGTTTTAGTAGTTTTAAATGATTGTACAAAAAAACACACTACAGGCATTGGCTGCATTTTTAGGTAGATATTTATATATAACTTTATTGTTTACAATAAATATTTGCATTTAAAGTTATAAAATCATTCACTAAATATGTCTGTGGTTTTTACAGTAATAAAAAACAAAACAACCTTTTCCTACTAGAGTTTTATGTTTTTTGTGTGATTACAGATCAATTGTGTTAATACAGTGTAATAGTGCAATACAAACAGAGACCATTTTGGATCTCGAGTGTTCAGCTAATGCCCATGAAGATCAGCTAGCTAGCCTGCAAGCTCATGAAGCAAAGCTTTCATCTACTATAGAGTTGTTGGAGAAAAAATGTGAAGACCTAGAGCAGGCCTCGAGGACCGGTGTCCTGCAGGTTTTAGATGTGTCCTTGATCCACCACTGCTGATTTAAATGGTTAAACAACCTCCTCAACATGTCTTGAAGTTCTCCAGAGGCCTGCTAATGAACTCATCATTTCATTCAGGTGTGCTGACCCAGGGTGTTATTGAAAACCTGCAGGACACTGGCCCTCGAGGCCTGGAGTTGGAGACCCCTGACCTAGAGTCTCACTCTAGGTGGAAGAACATTTGCCTTGTGGGTGGGAGCTGAGGGAGGGAGGGAGCCGATCTGGATCCAAATTTCATGAGCAGGGAGATGAATCTAGCAAACTGCTTGCCCATCGGTTACGTCAAGTTTCTGTCTCCCTGATGATCCCACAGGTGGAAACTGGTTCTGGGTTTACATCAGAGCCTACTGAGATTAACAAAATCTTTACGGAAATTTTTCTTCTGATCATTCTCAGACTCCAGTTGAACTTGAGTCACTTTTTAGTTTTGGAATGGTCCATCCAATACGCCAACATGAAGCAGTAGTCAAGTCTTTTCAAAGCGGTAAGAAACCAGGCCTGGATGGCTTTCTGGCTTAAATTTATAAGGAATTCTGGAAGCAGTAGGCCCCACATTTGTGAGAGATGTTTACTGAAGCCTTTAATCAGGGAGCTCTCCCCCAAACCTTGAATCAAGCATGCATTTCACTATTATGAAAGAAAGGCAAGGACCCTTTACGGTGTGGTTCCTATTGTCCAATTTATCGACAGTTTGCTAAATGTGGACTTTAAATTGTTGTCAAAGGCATTAGCCCTGTGTTAAGAGAGTGTTCTCCCATCTTTTATTTCACATGTCCAATTAGAGTTTATTCACGTTCTCTCTTCAGTCTTAGGAGGGTTCCTAATGTGACCTATAATCCTTCATCCGCTCCATTCTCTGAAGCCTTGACTGCCCTTGATGCCGAAAAGGCTTTTGATAGGGTGGAATGGAGTTTTTTTTTTTTTTTTTTTTTGTCTTAGAGGTATTTGGGTTTGGGACTAAATTTG
>VURO01045768.1:0-27786 GCA_015108175.1 Pelvicachromis taeniatus | reverse complement strand
CGGGACGAAAACCGCATTGTTCCTCCTGTATCCCAGGTTTGACTAACGGACAAACTCTCCTTTCAAGCACCCTGGCATAGACCTTCCCAGGGAGGCTGAGGAGTGTGATTCGCCTATAGTTGGAACACACCCTCCGGTCCCCCTTCTTAAAGATGGGAACCACCACCCCAGTCTGCCAATCCAGAGGTACTGCTCCTGATCTCCACGCAACATTGTATAGGCGTGTCAACCAAGACAGCCCTTCAACATCCAGAGCCTTCAGGTACTCGGGGCGGACCTCATCCACCCCAGGGGCTTTGCCACCAAGGAGTTGTTTAACTGCCTCAGTGACCTTGCCCCCGGAGATAGGTGGGTCATCCCCTTCGTCCCCAGACTCTGCTTCCTCTACGGAAGACATGCCAGTGGGATTAAGGAGGTTCTCAAAGTATCCCTTCCACCGTCCGACAATATTCTCAGTTGAAGTCAGATTGCTACCTTATCGTGGTGGAGGGGTTTGTGTGTCCCAGGGATCCCAGGGGCTATGTTGTCGGGGGGCTATTTGCCGACTGGTAGGGTCTCCCATGGCAAATTGGTCCTGGGTGAGGGACCAGACAAAGAGCGATCCAAAAGACCCCTATGAGGGAACAGTTTACCCTGCCCGGGATAGGGTTACTGGGGCCCCACCCTGGAGCCAAGCCCGGGGAGGATGCCCGAGGGCGAGCGTCTGGTGTCCGGGCCTTAGTCCATGGGGCCCGGCCGGGCACTGCCCGAAAAAGGGACATGGGCCCATCTTCCTGCAGGCCCACCACCAGCAGGAGGCGCCGTAGGTGTCGGGTGCATTGTGAGCTGGGTGGTGGCCAGGAGCAGACCGATCCCCAGCTACCAAGACTGGTCATTAGTAATCCTTTACAAAACAGTTTCTGTACTATGATTGGGGTGGAAACCAGACCGAAATTGTTCACAGGAGGCAACAACTTTTTCAAGGATTTTTTAAATAAAGGGGAGGTTTGATATTGGGCAAAGATTATCAAAATGATTGGGATCTGCACAAGGCTTTTTGAGAACTGGAATGACAGAAGCAGTTTTCAAAGATGAAGGAACAATTCCAGTGTTAACGCAAGAGTGGATAATACTAGTTATTGTGAGGAGCCAATGAGGGAAGACAAGCTTTAACTAACACAGTGGGAAGCGTATCAAGCTGACAAGTGGATGATTTAGATTTTTGAATAAGATTGGATACATCAGCTATGGAGGGAAGAGTAAAACTTGAAAATGACTGGAAGGCAGGAAGACAGTGAGGAAAACAGAAAGTCTACTTCAGAGTTAGAAGCTCCTACAGAGCTAACTTGTTGGTGGATATCAGGGATTTTATGAGTGAAAAAATATATAAGAGTGTTGCAAAGGTCAGCAGAGTCCATATAAGAGGGGAATGAATCCGGAGGTTTTGTAATTTTACTAAACAAAGAAAAGAGAGACCTGCAGTTACCTTCACTAGAACTGAATAAACCAGAATAGTATGCAGATTTGGCTGAAACAATGCAATCCTTATAAAACAAAATATGATCATTATACATTTCTTTATGTATGGTAAGTCCAGTTTTCTTGAACAGACATTCCATTTGGCACAGTTTAGCTTTGGGATTGCGCAGGTTAAGCGTAAAGCACGGTGCTGAACGGGAAAATGAGACAGTTTGGTGTTTAAGTGGAGCAAATATGTTAAGAAGGTTATGGATGTTGACATTATAGCAAGAAACAAGTCCATCAGGGGTTGAGGAGCTATGAATAAATGGAAGGTCATAAATGGCAGATGAGAGATCAACAGGGTTAATATTATTAATTTTCCTATACTAATTTTGTTTATTTCGGTAAATTACCCAAAAAAATATTTTCACATTAGCCATGCACACCTAACTGCCCCTCCGGCAATGCCTGCCCCACAGTTTGAGAACCACCTATATACATGAAAAGATGAGCAATTAATGAAATAATGCAAATGATCACAAAATCAAATCATTTTCAAAGCAGATTCTCAGACATTTTCCTTTTTATTCATTGCAACCTGCACAATACTGAATTTCCCAAAGGAACCCGCCTGAGGGATTAATCAAGTTTTATCTAATCTATTTAATGTTTCGAGTCTGACATGTCTTGTGCGACAGCCTGCACACAGATAAGTCTGTGAGCATGACTTTCTTCTGGCTGTAACATCAGCTTCTTTGTATCTAGTCAATCTATTTACCTGCCTCACTGACGTATTTCACCCCTCCCTTTGTCTCTAAACTTTCAAAGTAAGTCTTGCACTGCTGCATTGAGGTCAGTGTTTATGCCACTGTATAATGCAGTCAAATATAAATGCAAACCACAGTCTAGATGACTCATGTGACTGGAAGCCCAACACACCCAGTAACACATCAACCCTACAATGAATCCTTAACAGGAAGCATAAGAGCTGTTCTGCAGCAAATTCTAATGAGGAGTTTGTTTCTTTCTCACCAAAAGCCTGGAGGGGGGAATATGATGGATTGGTGCACGTCAAGAAGGCTTTAGTCACCTCCACTGATTGAACACAAGACTCTCTATTGAGCTATTTCAAGGCTACACACAGTTTTTTTGTTTTTTGTTTTTAATTCCCAAGGACTGTGAATATGTGTGAGTCTCTTGCTTGCACACAGGTATGCCTGCATCCTCTAAGCACAGGGTGCTGCACATTTGCATAGTGGCCACGCTTCTCGGTGAACTGAGTGATTGAACTGGAGGAGATAATTGACGTGAATACACAAAGACACACCGCTAGCACTGCAGATTTGATTAGTGCGCAATGATCTCGATGAAAGGCTCAGTTCGGTTAAGGGGATTGTAAACGTGCCCCTGAGACTTTGACGCAGGCTGCTGACATCATTGTCCATACCTCCTTTTGACCAAGCAGTCTGTTCACCGCTCACTCCCATGAAGGAGGGGGAGGGAGTGAGGAGGACGAGGAGTGATAGTGAAGCTAATATCTATTAGAAAAGGGGCTTGATTTGAAGGGATTGAAGGCAGAGGAATATGAAGAAACAGATGTGGCCTGTCAAATTTAGATGAAGGAAGAAAATTACTGGGATCATGTAGCATTCAGCCGCCCACCTGACTCCTGTGACCAGATATTTATGTTGTCAATCTTGCAACAAAATGATTCCATACCTGCAGAGCATCATTAAGGCTGCAGAAATGTCACCGTGCACCTGACGGTAATTATTTATGCACAAGAAGTATCACACTGAGATAATGATATTTGGCTCAGAATGTAGGAGGCTGGGATATCACACAAAGAAAACTTTCCTGTGAAGTTGCAAACACTGCACATTATCTCATTGACGTCATTAATGCTATAGCTGGAGGTGGTGCTGCCCAGAAGAGGACAAAAGTGTATGCAAGCGAATGCTCAGGAAGGAACTCGATAATATAATAATAATTTTGTCATAAAGAGGACTAAAGAGAGAACTGTGGTGAATCAGAGCCTAGGAGCTCTCTTATCTCTGCTGCTAAAATTGGCATGTGGTTCACTTTAAGCTGGGGGTGCAGATGCTGCTGCACAGTGTGGCAGGTGACTCCTCTGGCTGCTTTGCTTTCTAAGATATTCATTTCCCTGCCCTAAGTGGCTGGCATTTTCTGGTGTGCAGAATGGGAATATAGATAGGAGAAGGAAGAATGGCCGTGGGAGGGTGAACGACGATAAAAACAAGAAGGGGTCTTTGTGCCTGAGGTTAATCATTATAGTGAGCGGTGGGTGGCTGGGTGTTGAGTGATGAGAGCAGGTCTGACTGGACGAGGAACAGAGAGAGAACTGTGTCAAACTGTCTGTTGTGCTCTTTTATCTCGTGACAACCCTAGCAACTAAATCAAAACACAATACAATACACCCAAATGAGGAACGACTGGAAGGCTTCCTGCTCATGGCTGACAAGATGTTAGGCAGCGAATATACACGCAGGACACAACCGGTGAAAATGTAAACGTTTTGTAGCATTCAAAACTGCAACAGCAGACGCTGAATCTTACCAAATCTTCCCTCGTCCCCACAGTGTGGTTGCCTAAGTCGATTTATGTCCACAAGTAATGCAAGAATACACAATTTGAGCAAACAGGTGATTGGCTGAATTGTTTTGGTTGTGATGAAATGGATTTCATACATGCGACAGCCTAAAGCAGAACCTGATAAAACTCATGTATAACACAAGTAAATCCATCAAAGCTCCACCAGACTGCAGGGCGGAGAAGGGGATAAGAGAGTGAAGCTGTGAGAGCATTCAGGACTGAAAAGAACTGCATGGGGACAAATGGTCTCATGCTGTCTGTGCCAGATTGACTACCCAGTACCAAATATCATGTTGGTATATTCAGAAATATTTGATGCATTTTATTGAAAGAAAATCACCCCAAAAAACTAAAATGCCAACCTCACAGCCAAATTTTACCTCAATAAAGATCAAAGTAATTTTTTAAATTTTTGATGATTATATCAAGTACAGCAACAGATGTATTTCAGTTTAGACTAAAGTCCCGAGGCCTGCTGCCCTTATGCACAGTGAATTATCTCTGTCTGACATTATTTCCAATATGATTTGAAGTGACATTGCAACAGTCCAGATGGAAAGAAAGTTGCGAGTTTTAGCCCTCCAGGTGGTGCTGCATCTTGTGCTCCTGATCTTTTTGCTAAATGTCCATATGGCCTCCCAGCTGGGACTTAAAGCTGGATCACAGTCTTTAACTCATCACAGGAGAGTTGTAAGAGAAAGAGAGAAAAAAAGGAGAGAAGCAGAAACACATGGACATACAGAGAACTCAGCGACATATTAATAGATGGCAACTATTAAAGGAACTGTTCATCTACTTGCGCCACATATTTTGCCCCAACTTGTCTGCACTTGCCTTAACCCCTTTCCCTTTGTTGCACTCTAATTAACTTTGCTCGTTTTCTTTGCGTAATTTCTCCCACCTGACCTTCCGCCATCTCATTTTGCAGCTGTTGCTTCAGAGCGGCAGGTTCAGAAAAAATGTGTTTGCGGGGAGTTTGAGCCGAGTCCGTCAGAGAAAAGAACAGCTAAACGAGGATTAGGAGACCTAAGCTGGGTGAAGGCGGGTGTCTGAGAGGCAGAAATGACGCCGAGGACATGTATGTGTTCGTGGGCTGCAGCCATGTGAGTGCTGGAGCTTCCAGCCTGACGAGGCTACACGGGAGGGGAGGGGAGAAGTGGAGATCTTCTTTTGCACCAAGGCCAAAAAAGGAAAGCCAGACCTGATGTCCAAAGGTCAATCCTTAAGATTTGTAGGATGAGTGGTGATGTCTTCTAAGTTTAATTTCTGACTAAATAACACCTGAAGCCGTTTTAAAGCAAGAAATCCAGGACTCAGGGAGCGGATAGTTTGTGCTTGGTTTACGTGAGGGAGCATGAGAAAGACAACTTATCAGCCATTATATCAGTACAAGTGAACATTATGTGCACGGACTTTGTACTAGCATGCCCGCAGGTTTAAAGACAGACAGTGTGTTGGGCAACAGGAAACAAACAGAGTTTTATTGACCCATCTAGCCACCCCGAATGACTACAATCACTAAAGGTCCTTGTCATAATGAAAACTATGTGACTACAAGGTGTTTTTGTAGTTGTTTTTATGGAAATGCAGTCTCACAACAAAATAACATTAGCAGGCAATTAAATTAGCAACTAATTTTGTCTAAATCCCAAGTATTATGCGTTCTTTTGTTTAAACCAACAATTATAATTACGTTATTTGCAACAACTGTTTTGGTCTAATTGAAGCAGCTAAACAGAAAGTGATGCATTCATGAACTTCGACTCTTAACAACGGTTTCATCTTCAGCTTCCTCCTTATCTACTATGAAAACTCTTATGCAATCACTTGCGAGAAAATGCGCGCGCGCGCACACACACACACACACACACACACACACACACACACACACACACACAGCAGCAGCAAGTGCAGAACATATTGCTTGTTTCTCTCTCGCCGGCTGTGGAGCTTCCTGTGGAGCTGGAGGAATGTGGGATCAGTGAGGCTTTGATATATATTTTTAATTTAATTTTGCTGCGCTATGCTCAGTGAGATTTCCCCGATTTAAAGGGATCAGACCACATGTGTGCTGTTTGTAAGTTCTGACTGCGAGCATGGCGCGAGTTTGTTGGAATACAAATCGTTTTTCACAGTCACAGTGTGGGGGAAGTCCAGATGGGGTAAATCATTAAATTTCATGTTTATCACTCACAAGGCTTGGGAGTGTGAAAAAGGACAGAAAAGAAAGGGAAAATAGGAACTGAGTGATTCAGAGGGCACACACATGGGTAACACAGGGCCTTGTGTATGTATACACTGACACCCACAGCAAGGGAAACCCTCCCAGGAAGCAACTTTGATTAATGAAAAATCAATTAAAGTGCATGAAAACAAGTGAATGTGAATGCCTGTGTGTGGTTTTTAGATGTGACAATGGTGTGCTTTCTGCAAGAAATCCTGTATGTGTGAACGAACAGAGTGGTGAGAAAAAAAGACTAAAAGTGACCCAGACTCTCTCTCTGTTTTTTTTTTATCCTTTCACTCTGTCATTTTTCAGAGCAGTCGAATAAGAGCATTACATCACCAAATCACTATGAAAGGTGCACTCTCCTGCTCCACTGAGTGCTGACCTCTTTCTAATGCTTTCCTCGCCGCTCTCTGTTTGCGTACCCTTTCCTCTCCATGCCATCTCGCACTTCTTTGGTTATGCTCTCTTTTGCTTCCTGCTTTTACTTTTTTTAATTACATGCACTCGCTGACTGCCTGTCATCGTGCTTTATCTCCTCCTCTTGCCACTCTCTCTGCCAAGCGTACTATCACCTGCCTGCACACCCCCTAGCCCCCTTTCTCCTGTCGCCTTCAGCTATGGATAATAGGCTGATCTGTGGTGTGACGCACATGGCTCCATCTCCAGAGGGGCTTTTGCGTACACAAGCATTCATACAGGATCTGTGCAGCCTGGTGAACAGCTACAGGAACTGGCCAGGTATTTACATCTTGAGATAACTGTCACCGAAGGATTACAGTATCAGTTGTACTTCTGTTAGCACAATACACTTTGCATTCTTTGGCAGAAAAAGGCTTTTGTTCCTTTTATGAATAGAGATCATATAAACAGATTATGTTAAAGCAATCCGACATAAAGAATGGTGCTGAAGATCGTTTTGCTTTCCACTGAGTTCCAAGCATGACCTTTTACTTAATATTCTTGCCTTCAAGCTAAACTGTTTGGCTACTATATGTCAGGAATATTGGGCAGAGTGGACTCAATGGCAGGACTCAGAGAGATCAAGTTTAGTGCATTTATTTACAGTGAAACACAAGGGTAATATATATGGGCAGCGAGGAGGGGCGAAACAGGGGCTCCAGGGATCAAGGGAAAGGGGCGTCCAGACACTCCAAGCTCTCCTCACTGACTCAGCTCAGGCAGTCTCTCCAAGCTCTCCAAGGAATCCAGGGAAGGTCTGTACACGAGAGGAAGAATGATGAGATTAGTTGCAAGCTTAAAAAGGCAAGGAAACGGCACTAAACTAAAGAGCCAGAGCTTTACTAACAGCACAGTTCAACGATCCAGAGAAGAATGAACCTCCACCGCCCTCTTAAATAGTGCTTCTTAACAAGATCATCGAGAACAGGTGATTGATTGTAGCAGGTGTTTAGCCAGAGGCGGAAACCCGCAATGAGTCCTGCACATGAACATTGACACAGACACACAAGCACAGAGAGGTGAGAGATAGTTAGACAGAGAGAGGGCCAAGCCTGGAGCAGGCTGGACAGGAGGACCAGGACACTATGTCTACCCTTCAGGAACAACAACTAGAGAAACCTCAGCAAACCTGTGGTAACACAGAGTCAGAGCTATCATCACTTAGACCAGGTCCATGTGTTTGGCTCCCACTCCACCCAGATGACTGATTAGTGTGGCATTGTGACATGGATTAACATAGTCGGAGGTGCAGAGTGGAGTCATGTTAACAAACCATTAAAACTTGCCGTACATGCGCCAAGGTCTTCAAAGTCAAGTTACTGATTAACTGTATTGATTGAACATTAACAAAAAGCCTTATAACTTAGAAACTGTGACTATTACAAATGTGGTGTGTATTGTCATCATACAGAAAGTACCCTATAAAGATCAGAAAATAACCATTTCACATTTCAACTCTTTCAAGTTTAATAGATTGATCTGAAGGTCAAAGTGATAATAATGATCTCAATAAACAATAATAGGATTCTGACAAGAATGGGATACTTTTATGTGTATAGTTGTTTCATTTTATTATGGCACAATTTGAATACATGCACTATGTTCCTGAATAAGTATTATTATTACTTTTATTTTTATTTATCTATTTTTTTTTTATGGAGGGGATTTCCTGTTTACACCTGATATTTATTAAACATTTAAAACTAATTAAACAAACAGTAAAATTAATGTTGCACATGTACACACATGTGCCCGCCCAAATTAAAATGGGTTTCAACAGGGCAAATAACACAAGCCTGCACTTAAAACTTGATTTACTGCACTACAAACATCCTAAAGTACGTCTAAAAAGACCAAAGAAAACAAAATTAATATATACAACATACAATAAATAGGCTATTCCATTAAAACTAAATACTGCCAAGCAAGCGAGCTGCCTTAGCGGAGGTTTGCGCTCTCTGTGTTATCATAGTACTTTACTCACTCTCGATGTTGTGTTTACTTCCTCCGTGTTTGTTTAAAGACATCTTGGCCACCATATCATCACCCATGTAAAGTTCTGTTAGGAGTATACTCAATTTTAGAAACTAGGCATCTCCAGCATCCTTGTCTTGAGACCAAAGTTACAGTGTTTGGTTTAAATGTCAAAGCGCTATGTCAGTAGCTAGCATTAGCTAGCATGGTTAGCAAACTGTATCTGCACGTTATTCGGCAGAATTTTGATTCTCAGAATTAGCCTCAGATTACTTCTTCAAGGTTTTTTGAAATTTTAAT
The DNA here is from genome assembly GCA_015108175.1 of Pelvicachromis taeniatus. Taxonomy (NCBI): domain Eukaryota; kingdom Metazoa; phylum Chordata; class Actinopteri; order Cichliformes; family Cichlidae; genus Pelvicachromis; species Pelvicachromis taeniatus. The sequence continues at coordinate 18,770 of VURO01045768.1, read as the reverse complement.
ATCAGCTCTATTTTTTTGTTAATTTACTTAAAGTCATCTTTACTTTCTTTTACAGTGCTGCTTTTTTTTAGTCCTGCTTTTGGTTCCTCTTCATTGAGCTAACTGAAACTAACACTGTTTGCTGAGAATTATAGTGTTGTAAACTTCCCATGATGAAAGAAGTGGCAGAACTTATTTATCTAGCACACGGCTGCCACTGGACCAAAGAAACTAACTAAAACCACAGCTCTTACCTCTTACACAAACCTTCGTTGGGTTTGCGTGTGACTGATATGTGCCAGAGGGGGGAAAAAAAGGTCTATATTAATAAGATTCCAATGCAGCTGCAGTAAACACACCTAAACTCTGCTGTAATAACAGCTTTAAAATGTTTTAATGGCTTATAAACAATGACAAACATGATGAGCTACCCAGGATGCTCTCACAGGGCCTTCAGACAGTTATCTAACCCATTTTTCCAGACCCACAGTACAGATACATATTGGTAAGTGGCTACCAAGGTTATTATAGTAAAAATTGAAAGCAAAAACTAAAACAAAGTGTTTAAAACATTTTTATTTACCAAAATAAGAATAAAACCATGCATTTTAAAACTGAATCAAATCAAATCAAATCAAATGGAGATTACCGTATGTCTTCCTATAGTAGCCCCGGCATTTATTCAAAAAATATATTCGGCCGTCCTGGCGTTTAAAAGAGACCGGCTCTTATTCCCTTCTCAGACAGAATTGTTACGGAAGTGAGAGGGAAAGAGCACCCAGGTGCGGTTTTTAGACTGAGGTGAAAAGACACTGTATTTATTTGCAGTGCTCCAAAACGTATTCCAACAGTTCACAAATAATACAGTTCCCAGTTGCGCTCCTCCCTTGCTCCTGAGTGTCTCCTTGTCTGTGGTAGCCCAGTGCATGAGTGGTGCTCCCCGAAACTTCTCTCCGCCGACTCTCCAGGAGAGGACGTAAGAAAAGACCAGAAAATTACAGTTAGCAGGTTTGCTAACTAGCCGACAGTTCCAGTTCAGTGTAATTATCCCACTTCGACGGTCGCTGTGCATCCAGCTTAAATGCCGCTGGTCGTAGATGACAGCTGATTGGAAACAGCTGGCTGAGTGATGAGACGCGGGAGGACCGACGACAGTGCGGAGGGACTTCCGGGTCTATTGAGACCAGCGTCTATTTGTCGTGACATGTTTTCAAACCAGGTGTTTATTAGAAATGGTCATCAATAAGAGACATGTCACTATTAGAAGATATACGGTAAATGCTTATTTCGGTCAGGTTTGTCCCTGAGGGGACTTTTATGCATTTGTTCATTGAGGTCTTGAGATGTAAGCATGATTGTGAGTCAACATAAAGAAGGTTTGTGTTGTGTGTGTTAGTCCAGACTTCTTACACTCCTGGCAAATACTGATGCACAATTAAACATAAAAAATAAATCAATTAATAAAAACTAGAACTAACATTGAAATGAGGAAACTCACTCTGGAAACTACCTCAACAAACTGAACTGAAAACCACAACTAAAAAACAAGAGAGAAATAAAAACTGATTTTAAAAAATTACAAAACTTGCTGCTTTCATATTGCTCTGGTCGATTTCACATAAAACACTGATAGTTACACTTTAAGTTTACTGTTAACTTTACATCGTTGAATCACTAAACCTCAGTCAGCTGCATTGGGCAACTTTACGCAGAAGTTGAATGCAGGTTTATGGCAACACTTTATTGCCATGGTGGACTTAGTCATGACAAACTTATTGCTTATTAGCATGAATATTGCTAATATATTGCTTTTTAATAGTCATTATAAAGTACTTGAAACTATTTGTTTTCCTGAACAGTAGTCATTGTACAACAATTATGCTATCAATGTGCTTTGGGTGGCAGTGTGTGGTGAAGCTGTTTGCCCACTAGTTCCATGTACTGGATTGGTTTAGGGAAAGACACTGAACTGCAAATAAAGGTCTTTCATATGAGGCTAAATGATGTGATCAGATTAAATTATGTTATTTAAGTCCAGACCACTGACTATTCATCTTTGTTCAGGAACATAAATAAATAAAGTATTGGAATTTCTGACTTTTGTAACACTTTATAATACTCCCTGTGACGAATGGTGTAGGTAACTGCCATGTAATTAAATGGAATTTCAAAGTATTTTATTTGAAATTTCAATTTAATTATATTTATCTACAAATACCTGAAGGTAGGTATGGTAGAGTAAGGGGGGTAAACAAGTCAGGAAACAAAGAAATAATTGGAAATAATTACCAGGGGAATTGTGCCCTTAGTCATGGGTCATATTATAAGGAGTTACCCTGACTATAAATGGTTTAATCACATGAAATTTTTCAATGTAATTTTGTTTCATGAGCAAAATGTAAAATGTAAAATTTAATGGAATCTGGGATCTTATATCTCTCTAATTGGGCAGTAATTTGAAGGCTAATAAAGCCAAAATAGAACTGCGGTTCTTTTAGAGGCCACTTAAGTCTTGTTCCAAAAAGACTCCCATGTTCTAATATAGCATGGTGCCAAAAAAAATCCCAACAACAAAAAAACAGAGGTGTCACTAGAGGAACTGCAGTGTTTGTCACTTCCGCATTGGCTTATTTTTTCAGCTCCAGAGGTTGATGTTTGTTCTAGTTTAGTGGTTACCTGTTGGTAATGTGCACAATGTTCAAATTACACTTCAATGAAAATATCTTCTTGTCAACTATACCAGCCAAATATGCTTCTCAGTTGGTTGTTCCCTCCTCATCATTCATGGTTCTATGTTTATATTTCTGCGTGTATTTTATGATACCTCACAAGCAGCAAATGTTTTAAGTATTAAATTAAACAAAAAAAAAATGGCCATATGCATGTTCCTGTATGATTGTTAATGCTGCCATTCACATCCATCAAGTTATTTTGTAGCTCCAGGCACCCTCGGGGCCTGTACCACTGAACTGCTGCTGTGGGAAAGCATCCAGCTGATAATCATAATATATTTACTATATAGCAGATCACAACTTGACAGGAAATATTGAAGACAACTCTGTGATACTGAGAATATCTCCACCAAAATGAGATGATTTTTCATTGTAAACTCGATTGTTTCCAAATGAATAAACAACTGAAGCTCAAATTAATTACTTTTTCCCACATCATTTATATGGGAATTGCAACCATCCATCCATCCGCAGCCGCTTATCCACAAACCCTAAATATCAGAGAGAAATACGGATTAATGTGGGTTTTTGTGCGAGTGTGAGATCTGTAAGGCCCTCATCACTGAAACTGTTTGTTTGAGCAGAGATGGTCCTGGACCTCCTGGATGATAGCTTGACGCACAAGCTCACGAGGACAGCCTCTGCCTGCCAAAGTCAACAAGCATAGACAGACCAGCGTTAATTTCCAAAGAAGAATGAAACCCCTGTGCTCCACAAGATACAATGACACCGAGCGATCAGACAAAGAAGCTTTTCACAGACTGTTGAAGTTTGCAAAAACAAGGAGCCGAATAAATGAAAAAATGGGTCGGGGTTAGCAAACAGCACATCGGCTGTGGACGTCTGTCAGTGATGTGTGTGCGCGCATGTATGTGTGTTTACACAATTATGCTTTCAAGTTATTGTGAGCTCCCAAATGTTTTGCACATGTACCGTAAGAACAGACCTATTATTTCCTCTGGTTTTGCCATATTTATGAGGAACGGGGCAGGACAATAAGAGCTGCATGTCTTAACGTTTAAGGCTATCAAAGACGAGATCTCACAGCAGACTTCAGCTAAACGGCTTCTGCTGCTTTTCCGACAGGTGTTTGCTTATATGTGTGAGCATAACACAAAAGCTAAAGAGGGTGTCTGTGGTGATTACAAAAGCCAGCTGCTGTTCAGTTCATGCCAGACATTTGACATGGATGCAGGAGGCAGCTATTGAGAGCCACTCGAGGGGGCAGAAGGGGAGTGACCTGAGAGAAATTGCAAACAATCAGGATGGCTACATTCAGAACAACGCTGCGTGCACTCCGTATTTTGATGAAATTTCACAGGGAGTGTAATTACAGTTTAAAGGTGTTTACATACCATTGTGTGCCATTTGTGATCACTGAGCATCAGTCGAAAAACAACATCGCCAACAGAATTTCACTAACTTCTATGTCATGCATGACATTTAACATGGAAACATTTCAGTGTAGAGATCACTTTGCGTGCAATGCTTCTTTTCGACTTCTCCTTTTTCTAATTTTGTTCCATTTCTTCCCTTTCTTCAAATCTAGTTTGTCATGTAGACAGCAGGAGGTAGTCTCATAGTTGCATAGATACTTGCATCCTCACTGCTGTAAGGCGAGGGGTGCCTAAACCAAACGTGGAGCCTGCAAGTGGGAGGAAACGGGATGGCTGTTCATTTGCTGTAATATAACCTGCGCCATTCCCACATGAGTTCAAATTGGTGCAATGAGGCATTGTGCAGACTTTGTACTAGTGAACTGGCAAGTTAACCACTGGTTATTTGGGTAGTCTAAAAAAGACAGACATTCATGGTCCCCGCAGGATGAGTTATATCTATGATCACAGACACGGCCACCCTGTGGACTTGAAATCCTGTGAGACAAGAGTGCTAACAACTGCACCACTGTGCTTCCCCATGGTAAACACACAGATGACAAAAAAGCAATATAGCCACTGTGAAATCACCTGAACTCCTTTACTGCGAAGCCATGCTGTTGTAATAAATGCAGCATGGACTTTGGCATTAACTTGCTGAAATATGCAAGGCTGAAGAAGACATCATCTTGATGGGAGCACGTGTTAATCTGAAACCTGTATATACCTTTCAAAGCTGATGGTGCCTTTCCAGATGAACAAGCTGCCTAGCACAGGCACTAATGCACCCCCATACCATTAGATGAGAGGCACTTTTGAACTGAGAGCTGCTAATAAGTCCGGTGTGGCTTTCAAAAAAGAATTTCAAATTTATATTTGTCTGAACACAGAACAGTTTGTCACTTTGCCTCAGTCCATTTTAATCAATCATAGGCTCAGGGAAGATGGCAGCATTTCTGAATCATGTTCACATATGTTTTTTTTAAATCAGCATTTGTGGCTGGCACAGTGAGCTGACTTCACAGGCACAAATTTCTGGAAGTGAGTCCATGCAGTATTTCCCATAACAGAATCATGCCTGTTCTTAATGCAGTACTACCTGATGTTCAACTGTGTCCCTTATACACATAGACATTTATACAGGCTAGGAATCTTTTCATAATATTATGTACTACAGATAATGAGATATTTAAAGTAATCTGAATTTTGTATTGAAGATTTATTCTTGAATTTTTCCACAGATTGCTAATATCATTTTTGCCGATGAATGAACCTCTGCCAGTCCGTACTTCTGAGAAATTCTGCCTCTCAAAGATGCTCTTTTTACATCTTACTGACCTGTTGCCAGTTAATCTAAATGTTAAAATTTGACTACTCACCTTTCCAGCCTTCTGAGCTGTGTTTGGGAGATGAAGCTGCCATTAAATTCAGAGTGAGTTCAGGTTTTTTATGAAATAGTAAACTGCCTCAATTTAAACATTTGATATGGTTTCTATGTTGTGTTGTGAATATAACAATTTTGTGCATTCGGGTTTTTAAATTTATTTATTTATTTTTTACACAGCATTACATATTTTTTCAGAGCAGGGGTTGTAGAAAGACAACACCCTGCGTCAACTCTAATAGTGACCATAACTTACAAAATAAGGATCATGCTGTATTCAATTAGACATGATTTCACTGACGTCATCAAAGGCTGAAGGGTGATTTTCCCAACAGGCTGCTACACTTTGTTTGCAGTCAGAGAAGTCACCCCCACTGGCCATTGGAAAGAATACAGTTTTAAGGCACTTTGGTACATTTGACTTTTATATACGATTCATAGGTAACATAATAGCTCCAAAAATATCAGCATTGTATAATTTTAACAGCGAGGACCGCTGTGAGTAAATGCTATCTCATTAAGCTGTTAGCATAGCTTTAGGCCTTTGGTCTTCAATAAAAACAAGCTAATATATGCATAATCTTTACATAGCCTACATTAAGTGTAAGCAAATATAACAACGGCTTAAAAGTTTGAAGGAAAACCAGAAAAAAGTAAAAGTGCTTTTTGTTCATCATATGCCAAAAAAAATAGTGGTGAGCAAATGCAAATAGAAGTCTAAAACAACTTTGCTCTAAATTAGCTTTTGCTATTAGTTGATTCCTTCCCTGTAGAATTGTGAGTATTTTCTTGTGTTTTTACATTTACGTTGTCAGGACCCAGGCCACCAACCTAGAAAGCAAAACCTGGGAAATCATTTAAGATTCAGAAAGAGCAATATGAGGTATTGCCGGGCAATATGAGGTTCAAAACACATTTCTGAGAGCACCGTGTTACAGTTAGCTGTGATGTGTCATGCTGAAGTCTCTGTGGTGTGTGGCGAGAGGTCTTTAAGGGGACAGTATACACCATAAGTACAACTTTGAGAAAAAGAAAGCAGTGATTTTACAGTGAGATGTTCACTGGATGCTGAAGGTTTGAAAAAAGTGACATCTGTGTTAATATTTAATCATCCTGAAATACATGTGGTTTGTTTTCTCCCCCAGCATCAGGTTTAACCTTGTAATGTAGACACACACCTCGCTATCAGAGGATTTTCTGCTGTCTTGTGATCCTGACCTTGAAGACCACGCTGAACCTTGATATGTTTTGTTTGAAGACAGCAACCGGAGACACTTAAACATTATTAGATTTAGCTAGACGTGATGGCACGACACCCGATTTACGAAAGCAAATGTTTGATCTTCACTTTGAGGGAATCACATCTTTTATCCTCTTTGAAGTTTACATTCCTGCTGTTATTCACGTTTTTCCAGTGATCTAGACAGCAGTTAGTTAGAGGGTGCAACCTAAATAACTCAGCATGCTGCAGAAAAGAAAATCCAGGGGTTTGAAGTTGTGACTCATGACTTCCTGTCATACACCCCCTGTTTACCGTCAGTCTGCAATGTTGAAGTAAATGCTAAAAGCAACTGAAATATCCCTTCACCTTGACCTTTGTGCGCCCACCTTTGATTAAAGGGCAACAGGAGCACATGAGAAACCACCCAACTAAACTCGTGGCTCCTCATCTTTGTGGCAGCACACCATGCAGCGAAATGTGCCTGATTAGTCACCTGTTTCAGTATGTGACGATAACCGATATCAATGAGATAAAAGAAAATCATTAGTCAACCAAACATATTTGCGTTCCTTTGCCGATCTTCTGCAAACGACTGATAGCAGGAGTTAAAATATATTCTGTTGTGCACACACAGGAAATACCTCAACCTTAACAGCATCAATGTTGACACGATAAACACTCACAAGCAAGCACAAAGCCACATTGATGAACAAACAGCTTGCAGACTGTGACAACTCAGATCATGAGAAACCTTGCAGTGTCTCAGTGTGTGTGTATTTGTGTGTGTGAAAGACAAAAAACGAGCCTCACGCGTGCAAAAGGGATCCCACTCGCGTCATTTCCAGAAAGGGAAGTTGTTTCTCTTTGAGAACGTGACAGTGGAAGTGGCAGCAAATAAAGGGCCTCACTTACGCATATAGCAGCATATAGGAGGAACGCTCACGTAATGATTTCCATCATTAGCCTGCAAACATATACGCACATTTACCTTACTTCTGTGATGCCATTTCAAATAAGTGGGAAATTAGGAAAAAGTTGATGGCTTTTATAATGACAGTTAAGCACAATTTGCACAATACGTCAAGTGCAGCTTTATTTCTGTTTTGACACCTCTGCCAAATGCATAAAAGGTACAATTTGTAGCCGAAATGAATAGCAAGCTAAAGTTAGCTTGATCTGTTGTACATGTATCAAATCCAAAAATTTCGTGGGAAACATCAGGATGCGCCCAGATAAGGGAGCTCTGTCACCAGCACGACACAGTTTATATAACTGTGTCTGCCTGCTTTGCACACACTCAGGAAACACAACTACTGCAACAGGCAAGTGAGGCGCATATTCAAATAACATCAGGTAGACATTTGGTTAGGAAACTGGCGTGCTGAGAAACAGAGTGGGATGTGTGGTTTTGTTGCAAGTGTGCATCAAAATATTGTGTGACCTTTCAGTTGGGACATTTTGCATGTGATTTGCATTCCTTTAACATTTCAGACTGCGTGAAGGAAGAATCCACATCTCTACTGAATGCGATATTTGGTATTTTACACTGAATTTTATTCTAAGCTTGCTATGTGGTGTTACATGTCCATCAATATATTATAGACTTTGCAGATTTCTCCTTCTGTTTGGGTTCTGCCGCTCTTTTTCTAACTTTGTCTTTGGCCATCATCTTGTATATGTTCTCAGTTTGACTACTTGGTAATCAGGAATACTTTGCATAGCAACAGCAAAAACACACTCAACCACAACATCTTTAACTTGCATTAGATGTAACCTGGATTTATACTAATGACCTCAGCTGCTTTCTTTTCCCCAAGTCTTGACTGGCAAAATTGCACGTCTGCAGGAAAATCCACCAGTAAGCTTTAAGCTGCAGCTCAAAGGGAAAAGCAAAGGAAGACACACAGACAGCTGCTCTGATTACTGAAACTCGGCAGCACACAACCACTGGTCTGTGTCCATCATTTCCAGGGAACGGCGAAGTTTCACAAACAATCCAGAAGCTGAATAAATAAGGGGGGTAAAACTCACGCTGAGATCCAGTGTGGCGTTCCTATCTGCCACCCACAAGTTCATAAAGAAAAAACGAGCTCACATAATTTGATTCATAGCAAATGAATAATTGCAACCTATCAGAACCCATTAACATTTTACTAATGGTTTACCAGCATTTATAAATAACAGATTTTTTAAAAAGCATTTAAGAAACAGATGTATGCTACCCCCACCCCCCAAATCATGCTACATCTAATGATCCATCACCTCTGGATCAAACTATTCGTAAATTGTATTTAAATTCGATTACATTTCCTTAATTTCCTAAGACAAATGGTCAAAGTGTTGAATAAAGTTTTTTTTAATTGACTTTACTTTTTAAATGTACACACACACACACACACACACACACACACACACACACACACACACACACACACACAAATATATATATACTGTGTGTGTCTGTGTACATTTAAAAAGTAAAGTCAAAATTCAGCCTAATCGGTTTAGAGTAATTATTTTAAATTAAAATAACGGATTTAAAACTTTGTAATGGAGTATTTTTTGGCCTTGTGTTTCTATTTTCCGAGCCCAGCAGAGTGTAAAGTGCTCCGTGAGCAGAAGAGACCGCGCGGCTGACGAACACCAGTTGCTTTCTGTTTCTGATCCTGTCGGAGCCGCGCGCGCAGCCGCTCTGTGGCGAGAGCCCGCGAGCTACGAGCCCGGCAGAGGGAAACATCACGTGGTGACACATCTTTACGACTGACGTCACCGTCCCCATCTCCAAGCAACCCCTCCATCAGCACTCGCGTCACCGTGCGCCCGAGCCGCGCGGTTGCCCGGCAACCCCTGCCTTGCGCTCGGGTCCGGCCTTGCCTTGCACCCAGCTCGAAGCTCTGACGCGGGTGTGACGTTAATAAGGTGGGTATCAATTTGTTATGGTGGCGGGGAGAGGAGGGAGGAGGAGGAGGAGGAGTTCCCCTTGTGAGTGCCGAAGCCCTGCATTCCGGCGGAGCTTACAGGCACACACCGGCCGCAGCCTGGTCCCGGCCTCAAGACTTGTTGTAGAAAGTCAAAGGAAAAAGTTACCCCGCGCGTGTTGCCCGCAATTTTTCCTTTTTGTTTCGTTGTTTATCCGGGGCTCTGTTTGTGGAATGGTTCACGTTTCGTCCGAGAGCTGCCTGAAGAGTGAGAGAAGGTGGTTTATATCGTTGTAAGGTAAGAATTATTCTCGATAACTCACATTTTACTGGCTCATAGTCACTTAATAGGAAAACCGGTAATTTTACAACTCAGCCAAAGTCTCTCTCTTCTTTTGTTTAGTTGTCCACATAAATTCATTTTGTTACATTTATTCAGCCTCTATTACTTAATAGTCGTGAAAGTGTCGCTTTTTCTTATAGGCTAGTGAGACATACCTACTTGAGTAGATCTCTTTGTACCCAATGTATGATTATCACCAGCCTTGTTTAAATATATTACACGTATTTGTGCACCTGTAACGAGATTATGTCATGTTAATAGCTTAACTCATTTATCACACCAACAATGTTTCGATAAAGTAATCATATAATAATATTAAATCGTCTGTGGTTTCACACTGTCAGGACCAAATGCTCGTTACCAGCGGAACAAAGGCTTCTAGCGGGTGAATTTTTTACACAAATGCAATGAAATGTGTAATATGCACCGCTGTCTCTGCAGGTACTAGCCTTCGTTTCTCACAGTGCTGTAACCCCAGTCTGTTGGTACGCCATGGTAATCATGACAGAAACCAGCCGGGGAGCTCAGTCGAGTCCTGCCCAGGGGAGGCCGCTGCAGGTCGGCTTCTATGAAATCATCCGCACCCTGGGGAAAGGGAACTTTGCAGTGGTGAAACTGGCCAGGCACAAAGTCACCAAAACACAGGTCAGCTGCTTTAATATTACTGTTAATATTATTAATCTATACTTGCAGTTTTTTTTTTTTTGGCCCTTTTCTTTAAATTTGCTATTTTTAACCACAATTTCCCCCCCCCCATTTTTAAGGTGGCAATCAAGATCATTGATAAAACCAGGTTGAATCCCTCCAACCTGGAAAAGATCTACAGAGAAGTGCAGATAATGAAGCTGTTGAACCACCCTCATATCATCAAGCTGTACCAGGTGTGTATTGTGGCTAATCTCTCTCTGAAATGTTGCTGTATGCAGTGCAGAATTCTGCGTGTGTAATTCAACCTGTGTTATGCCCTCACGGTAGCTGGACTGTGTGCTGGTCTGCAGGGAGCAAGTCTAAATGCATGCATGAGCATTTGAGTAAAATGCTCTGATGTGGAAGGAAGCCTTTGCAAATTGAGGAAAAAAAAATATTTTCCCTTAAACAGCACTGGTGTGTCGCAGAGCACTGCCTTTAAGGACATTTGTTGCCTGGTTTGAACTAGCTTGCTGATTCTCAGAGTACACTGAATCATAAGTACTGCAGAACAGCATTAGTGGAATCCCCTTTGACCTTCCTGTATCTGTATGTGTTGGTGTGTGTGTGCTTGTTAGAGAGAGAACAGTCATAGGTACCAGCAGCTGCTAGAGCATTTGCATTTCTAAGATTTCTTCAGTTATATAAAGGAAGAGGTGATGGCAGAGATATGGGAAACAGAGCAGGCAGGCGACTAATTACCAAAACATCCACAGGTCTGAACTTTAAGCCTAATTAGCACCTGTTTAAACCGAGTGCAATGTGTGTGCGTGTCACGTGAAGGCTACCCCACAGCAAAGCGCTGCTTTACTGCTAATCAAATTGAAGACTTAGTCGAAAGAATCCGCTTTTTCCCCCTCAGCTGACCTCGCAAGCAGTGCGGCACGCGTCTGGCAGCAAACACACAAACACACACCCATGCAAACAGACACACAATGCCCTTTCTCTATTTTTTTTTTTTTCATTCTGGAGCTTTTCTGCCTTTTGCTTTGTTCTCTGTTGTTTTGCTACTTTTCAGGATTAGTTAATATCTGGTTTTAAATGGCTGAGCAGCTCTTACTGTGAAATCATGTCTGGACTGCAGAAATAAGGGGATAATATTATTCCTAGGAATTTCTACAAGAGGAAAAAAATGTAATGAAGAAATCAAACATCAGAGCTGTCCACTATTTTTTTTTTTTAAATAAAAGTATTCATGGAAATATTTTTTTTTAGAAACCTCTTTCTATTCATCTCACAAGACCACACAGACATTTTTTAATGTTTCACACTGAAAGTACAAGCAAATTAAAGAGGATCATAATTTCTCACGGTCTTGTTTCATATACGAAAAAGAAAAAAACATCCAAGCACTCAACAAATTAACCGCGACGCAGACAGAAAAATGCATCACTTAAGACGTGTAAGCACAAATAAAATAGAAATTGAAATCCCCAATGCATGATCGTCTCCTCTGATACGCATGGATATGCAAAATAGTTTAAAGGCATTCATGCTTTATGCATTATTCAGACGCGTCGAGTGTAAAGACAGATTAACCGTGAAAGAAGCCTAACAGTTCTGTTAGATTATGTGGAAAATCTGCTAATGTTACAGTTAAAAACATGAGATGGAATCAATTAATGTAAAGACAGAATGATAATAAAAAAAAAACAATTTTATTTAAAAGACCCGTTTTGAACTGACTGTCTTTTTAAAAAAATGTTTTTTTAATTTTTTTACCCAAACCAGTGATAAAGCGAGATGATAAACTATAGGTTTGTGGTGTTGTATCGCTGCTGAGCTGTCTGTATCCTCTGTCCCTTGTTAATTTCTCCCTGGCCTTGGGTTGTTCAAGGTGATGTTAGTCAGATGGTTGTTAGCAACCCTCGTCGCCTCCTGTTTCGTCTTCCTGCACAAAGGGAGGGTACTGACATAAGACCATCTTGTGATCTGTAGATTACATCCTCTAGTATCCCTGCAGTTTTTTGGGAGACCTCACAATAAATCAGCTGCTGCTTCCACTCTCTCTTTTTGTCTCATGGGAACCAAGAAAATTCCTCTAAACTGAAAGGTCATTGAAGAAGTCTCTCTCTCCCTCTTTGTTTGTCTGCATAAACACCCCTCTTATCGCTTTTAATTCCACTGAAATCTCACAGAATTTTTTTTATTTTATTTTATGCTCCCATTATGCAGCTTTTAGCAACCTTAAAGTGACTTTATGGGAAATGAGGGGTCCAATGTGGATGTTCAAGGGTTTATCTTTATTAAGGGATGACTGGGGGCCCTTGACGCGCCTCGCCTGTTCTTTGCAGCGGTGACGTCAGCTGCACCTCAAGGTGACAGGGAGCTGCCCTATCTCGCAGATAAAGACTTGTGCTTGCTTGGGGACCTTGGTGTATTAAATCACCGTCGTCTGGTTTTCTAAAGGACCCAGTGGCTGAAAAGAATTAAGCTCCGCCATTCACTGGAATTTGGTGACATTCAATTTAGGAGTTGGCCAGCAGCATTATCCAGACAGGGCTTTGTCATCTGATGATAATTGCTTTGTTGTGCAACCTTTTTAGCTCAACTGCTCTGTCCCCGAGGGCTCTCATGGGAAACGGAGGCCTTGTGTGAGCTCTACGAAAGAACCGGGAATTACGTCTTTCCGTCCGACAAAGTGCGTTCAGCTCTGAGTGATTGCAGTTTGAGTGTTTCTGATACACCATGTGAACAGCCCATGTGAATGTGCCTCGCTCTGTTTTCATAGATATAAAGAGATAGGGGGAAGCTTGAAATTCAACACTAGCATCTGCTGCCAGCTGGTATCAGCCTCAGGAAAAACATTCCCAAGCATTTGATCAGCTGGTTTGAGTCTGAACGTTACGCATTCCCTTTTGGGTCTGTATTGACGTGTTTAAACGGGTTTTAAGACATGAAGAAAATGTGCGCGGGAAGTCACTGACGGTTAGCTTATGCAACAGGGCATATAATGGAAAACCAGGGTGTTGGTGTTTTTTTTAATTTTATGTGTGGAACAAGTGTATGGAGACATTTGCAAATGAGGAATGTGGTGGTTATAAATGCTGGAACATGCCACAATGAAAAACTGGGAACGGCTTGAACTTTTAAATATGGTTATCAATGACACAGTTGGTTTATACTGTTGTTTTTTCTCTTTCTCTCTCTTAGGTCATGGAGACCAAAGACATGCTGTATATTGTGACAGAGTATGCAAAGAATGGAGAGATGTTTGGTGAGTGAAGCCTTAAGCCTTTTCATTTGTATTTACAAAGGTACATAGCACACCCAGAAACACAGAGGTTAATTTTAACCCTCCATGACAATTAAAAGGGCCGCTGGCAAAATAAAAGCATGGAAAAAGGAAGTAACCTGATAATAGACCCTCCTAAGAGTCTGATTCTGATCGTCTGGTTCCTCTCTCCCTGCAGACCACCTAACCTCAAATGGCCGCTTGAGTGAAGATGAAGCACGAAAGAAGTTCTGGCAGATCCTCGCAGCGGTGGACTACTGCCATCGGCACCACATCGTTCACCGTGACCTAAAAACTGAGAACCTGTTGCTGGATGCCAACATGAATATCAAACTGGCCGGTAGGTCGATCATATTCTCAGTGCTGGCTGACGGGAAGGTGATGAGATGCAGAGTGTTAATGGTTTTTAATCCAACACCGTCCCTCTGTACCTACTTGGTGCTTCTGTATTCTATTTAGTTTACGCCTGAAGAACATACTTGATGCTCTGGGATTCTAATTAAATCATTGTTGTGCCATCTATGTGCTAATTAAATGTTAATTATTCACCCATTTTACCAAGACAAGCATCAACCAGAGGAAATGAGCTCAGAAGACAATCACACGCTTTTACATGAAGAAACTGTAGCGCCAAATGATCAGAAACAGGAAAACAGTCAGTCTTTTGTATGAGAAGATATGTTAACCCGAGCTTACTTTGAAGTGTTGATGAATATCTCATGATGACAAATTACATAACACACTATAGCGCAGTCGTAAATCTGCACTATAGTGCCCGCAGCGCTTCAAGCTGGAATGGAAAGCAAACAAGTTTGATTAACAAAGTTGTTGTACATTTTTGTCTGTGTGCAGACTTTGGATTTGGAAACTTCTACAATGCAGGGGAGCCTCTGTCTACGTGGTGTGGCAGCCCGCCTTATGCTGCCCCTGAAGTGTTTGAAGGGAAGGAGTATGAGGGGCCTCAGCTGGACATTTGGGTAAGCTCCGGGAATGTAACACGGCATTATTGACAGAGGAAGCAATGACATTAAACAATCGCGATTACATTCTCCTTTTTGATCTTTGCTTCGCAGAGTCTCGGAGTGGTGCTTTATGTCCTTGTCTGCGGCTCTCTTCCGTTCGATGGAGCCAGCCTTCCCGCGCTCCGGCAGAGAGTCACCGAGGGACGATTCAGAATCCCTTTCTTTATGTCACAAGGTATAAATTATCCCAACAACAATTACTGCAAATTACTAAACCGCTGTAAACTACATACAGAGACTCACTCACTGTTTGCGTCCTCCAGACTGTGAGAATCTGATCCGTAAAATGCTGGTAGTGGATCCAGCCAAGAGGATCAGCATTGCTCAGATCAAGCAACACCGCTGGATGCTGGCGGATCCATCAGCTGCCCACCAGATCCTCAGCCATCCCCTCACAGAGTACAATTCCAACCTGGGCGACTACAGCGAACCTGTACTGGGCATCATGAACACACTGGGCATCGATCGTCAGAGGACTATCGAGGTGACTGAACAAGAAACAAAATGTGTTTAGTGGGTTTATGAAAGTGTTGCAGTCACAGTAAAAAGACTCAGTTTACGGGTGGGGCAGCAGGTAGGCGGCAGTTAAGTTTTCATTCTCTCTTAAGTCGAACCTACAGTGTATTCCTTCAAAGACCTTATTCTGTATTTAAATATAGATTTCTCACTCTGCCATCTCCAAATATATATATGCAGACATATACAGCTATATTTGTCTTTCCTTCAAAAGGTTTAAAGAGGTGCTAAAGAAAGCTATAAAGAGAGAGCACTGGTTATAAAGTGACATTACGAGCCAAAGAAAGTAAACAAAATGGCAAAATGACTAATCTTCTGACCTTATCTTCAGTCTCTGCAGAGCAGCAGCTACAACCACTTCTCTGCCATCTACTACCTGCTGCTGGAGCGGGTGCGGGAGCATCGTGCACAGCAGCTGAGCCGCCAGTGTGGAACGTGGAGCCAGAGACCCAGGAGCACCTCCGACTCCACAAGCCCAGAGGTCAGCACTATAGCTGGGTGTAGCCAGCTCTGACTATCAATCTCCATTCATATTTGCCTGAAGTCTAATATTCTCTGTGCTTTCTGCTCCCTTCTAGGTGATCATGGAGTCCACTGACAGTTTTAGAACGACAGCATTTTCACTTCCAACCAAAAACACCCCCCCTGTGTACTCAGAGGTGGAGTGTGACCAAGCTGGATTGTTTCAGGTAAATCTCTTAAATAGCATGCTGTTTTGCATCTATATAAATAGATCTAAAGCTGCACCCTGCCCTGCTAACAGTCAGCAGTTAACAGTCGACCTCCTTCCGTTTCAGCGTGTAGTGTTTCCAGTGGAGGCCAGTCTGAACAGATTGCTCTGGAACCGCTCCATTTCACCCAACAGCCTGCTGGAGACGAGCATCAGCGAAGAGGTGCGACCTAGAGACCTAGAGGAGGAGGAGGCGACGCAAACTCTTGGGCCCCTTCTCCCTCCAACCACCACCTCTCGCAGGCACACCCTGGCTGAGGTCTCCGCCCGTTTCCACCAGTGCAACCCTCCATGTTAGTATGATAAACATTGCACACACGTTCTTCATTCTTGTAGTGACACAGAGTCCTAACCTCTCCTGTTTCTTTAGGTATTGTGGTCAGCCCCTCAGATGGTGCCTCCTCTGACAGCTGCCTGAAGTCTTCTTCCAGTCCTGCCCCCACTTTGCAAGCTGCTGTGGGTGGGATGGCAACACTTCGGGCCTCGGGGGCTGAGGGAGGAGCTCTGCTTCATGCTGGCGCTCCCCTGGCTCTTTCTTCTCACCTCCTGCCCCAGGCCCAGGGCAGCCTGCCCCCTGCCAGCTTCCAGGAGGGTCGCAGAGCCTCTGACACCTCGCTCACACAAGGTACACATGCATGATTGTGAAATCATTTCCTGTATGCCACTTACCTAAGCTTGTATTCAGGTTTTCTCACACATACTGTAGTAGGATCAATGCAGCATTGTGTAACTCTTTCCCATGCCTTCATGCAGGCCTCAAAGCTTTCCGCCAGCAGCTGAGGAAAAACACGCGCACTAAAGGACTTCTGGGATTGAATAAGATCAAGGGTCTGACGAGGCAGGCTGCCCCATCACCCTCCTGTAACCGCGGTAGCCGGGGGTCACTGGGTCCAGCTCTCTCTGAGCACCGCAGCATGCTGGAGGAGGTGCTGCACCAGCAAAGGTGAGAAACATTATTGCAGGAGCACAAAGCATTATGGGATTGGTAATTTCATAAACTAGATATGATCAAACCCCAAAGTCGAGCTGTTGATAACAAATCTGATCTCTCTTTCCCAGAATGCTGCAGATTAAGCACCAACCGCAGCCTCAGGTTCAAGCTCCTCAGACAGGACCTCCCCAGAAACCCCTGCTCTTCCTGGCACACCAACAGTCACCATCTCCTCCACCTACTACCGTGTTTGCTTCCTCCTCCATGTTTGACAACCCTGCCCAACCCGTCCCGCCTCCTCAGCAGGCTTCAGTGGGTCTGCAGCAGGGCCCCTGGCAACAGACCCTCGAGACCTCCGCCACGGGCTGCTCATCCTCATCCTGCTATTCCTCTTCTCTGTCCCCCGTGGCCTCCGCTGCCTACCTTCTCGAGGCACGTCTACACATCAGCCAGCAACCCCACCCTAACCACCACACTGGCCTCCGGCAGCAGTCTGCAGCACAAGGCAATTTCCCCATCCTGTCCAAGCCAGCGATGTGGAGGATGGGCTCGGTCTCCGGCACAGACCCTGACATGCAGGAGTTGAGTATGTCTGGACAGCAGCAGCAACAGCAGCAGCAGCTCAGCAGCTGCGTGATGGTGAAGTAAATCATCGGCCAAGCGAGACCGGTGAATGTTCTCTCGGTGGAAGAGCCAAAAAGGACTTGATGCTGAGCGCAGAAGAAAAAAAGAGCAGAAGTGGAGAACAACAACAAAAAAAAGCAGACGCAAGTGACAAATTTGTCTTTATGAGGTACACGTGAGAATGTGTCTGCACACACGTGTTCGCTGTGTGTATGTGTTTTTTCTAATCATATAAGCTAAAGACTAAGCAATAAACCAAACTCTGGATGAGGTGTTCGATTTGTAACAGCCAGAGAAGCAATAACAGACTGACAGACTCTCCTCAGCTCTGATGGACTCACTTGAATAGCTGACGTTGCTGAGTCACTCTCACATTTTACTTTTTGATCTTTTTTTTTTTTTTAAACAGGAAAGTTTGCTCTTCCATTTTTTTCCTGTTTGTTTTTTTTTTGTCACTTGTGTAAGCGCTCTCAGTGTTTTTCACTTGCCTGGACAGAAGACCAAAATTCATATTATTTTCAGTCTCCCCACTTTGTTCACCTTCCTGAAGAGACATTTCTCTGTAGCAGTGCAGTGAACATGCAGTATAGTACCCTAAGCTTACAAATGTACACCGTAGGAGACGATTTGTATTTTTACTGAAACTGTGATTATTATTTTTTTTTCCCGTTTGTTTTTTCTGTGCAAGATTGTTAATTTTAGTGACGCAAAACGCTGCTTTTACCTCAAGCTGCAAAAAGACTGCTATACCCTCATCAGCCAAAACTGAGTGAAGACGGTGTTTCGCTGGTTGAGCTAAAGCACAGCAGGTACATCAGTCAGCCGGGTAGCACCCAACATGTGTGGATTCACACCCCACCCTCTCCTTTGTCTGATAAGCACCTTTCTTTTTAGATGCTTTTACTACCTCCTCAGGCAACGATTTGGAAAGGTTAAGAAAAACCTTTAAACGCTAACGAGCTGGTCGAATATCAGAGGAAGAAGGTTTTTCGTACGGAACAAAGACTGTGGGAACATTGCAATATTTTACATGAAAAAAAAACCCCCAATGGAAATGAGGCTCAACATAGG
>VURO01045767.1:15839-27117 GCA_015108175.1 Pelvicachromis taeniatus | reverse complement strand
AAAATAGCATGACAAAAATAGCATACATGTTAAAGCCAAACAGCATCATCAGCGTAGCCCGGAGAACGTTTGCTAATAAGATGAAGTTAGCTAACTCAGCTACGGTATCTCATCATGGCAAAAGAAAAGCCCCACCTACCTTCTTTAACTTCAAATGTTGGACAAAGTTGGAAGTTGTTCCATCTCCGTCTGTGATTCTCTTCTTGCATGTTTTGCATATTGCATTTCGTTTTTTGTTGACTAATTCGTACTTTATGTACCCGAAAGAAATTACTCTTGGAAGCATTTTTGGCTTGAGCGTTTTTTTGTTTGTTTGTTTGTTTTTAATCTGGTTAATCTGATTGGCTGTGCTACAGCTCACGCTCACATACATACGGAGTGTGGTAAGAATGCCTGAATGAATAAAATGAATTAATGGTCCGCACGTTTAATATAGTATGTGTGTTAAATTTTAGATTTGGGGTAAAATATCGAGTCGTTTCAAGTAAACAGGTTCAAGTCAATTCAAGTCCCGAGTCATTGGTGTTAAAGTCCAAGTCAAGTCCAAGTCTTATAACATTTTTTCAAGTCAAGTCTAAAGTCATAAAATTAATGACTCGAGTCTGACTCGAGTCCACACCTCTGCCAATTTGGTTGAGAAGTGAGCTTAGAGAAGGCAACATAACAGTTGACAGGCGTAGTGATTACTCGAGAAGAGTGCAGATGTTGATAACCTGCAGATGTTTGTGACAGTTCCATGGCCAAATCTTCCTGGACCAAAGAGTGTCAGATCAGTAAGCAGATTACATTCAAATGAGAAGAAGGTATTTCATTACAAGGCTCTTACTGTCTGCATGACTACCTTCTTGTTGAAATATATCTCTTTCATCCTGTTCTGACTTCAGAATATCAGGAAGAAGGATCATTTTCACTCATATTTACCCACTTATTTCCAGTGGAATTTAGTCTTTCTAGTCTTTGTTTGCTCCTCACCTTGGAGGCGTCTTTTTCTTTTTTGTCCTTTTTTGTCTGGGTTAAAAAGCAGAGCACAAGGTTCTCTCCAAGACAAAAAGAAAAGCTCGGTGTGAGTCAGGCACATCATTTATCAGCAAATGTATCAATTGCATTTCTGTGAAGAGGCAAAACACATCTTTCTGACCTAGAAAGATAATTTAGTATGACAGGAGATCAGCTCTCAGCCTCACATTCCTTTTAATGATGCAAATGTTTCTCAGTACTAGTTCACAGTAATAGTATTTCACAAAATACCAACCTATGAAGATGAACAAAGTTACTTGGTTTTTTTTTTTAAATCCTGTACCTGCACTACAGAGTAGTTTAACTTAGCTTTAAATCTGTTTATCATAACAGAAAAACACAGTTGACACCAGCATCGAGGAAAAAATGACACACTCAAAAAAAAAGACTTCTTCATGGTACAAATCTCATCTTGTCAAGGCTGTGAAACAGGGTGGAACCACATCTGATCTTTCCAGCTCAGGCAGCCATGAAAAGATCAGACCTCTGCCACAGAGTGAGAAATCTGATTATGAGACTTGGGCTTGAATGGCTCCAGCTCCGGCTGTGAGCTGAACATATCCAGTAGTATCTGGGTCAAGACTTAAATAAAATTCAAATATAGAAAGTTTGAATTCTGAAGGCTGTGACAATATAAATCCAGAATATTAATAGAAGACCTACTGTAGAGCTGTACTTGAATTTAATTTAAATTTCACATTAAATATTTTAATTAACCTGAATAATAAAATTCAGGAACCCATACAGAAGCCTCCAGCCTGCCGAGCTGCTCGGTAATTTGTATAACTTAAGATCAGTAATGCCATAAGTCCCACTGATAAATGAAGCCTTTGCACTTGTTATTTAAACCTGCATTTTTGTACTTACCACCAGGGGGCCACTCTCCAGGTTGGAAAAGAATCTATAATACTATATATGGCAGCCTATGAGGAAATGTTTGTCCCCTCAGGCAGCACTTTCATTCATTCATTCATCATCTCAGGCTCTACTTTCCAAACTAAGGGCTATAATGTGTTTCCAGGCTGCTAACATATAAGTGTGCAGCGCTCACATTCTGTTAAAAAAACACAACAGGAAGTTAATGACATCACCGTCAGTGTCATGGTGTAACTTATATGAATCCAAATAAGAAAAGTCTTTATCGTTCATCACAGAGCGGTGAAAATTTGTCTTAAACGTGGCTCTCAGTGTATGCAAATAAAACAGCAAAAATTAGGACAGGAAACTTGTTGGTCATTTTTTGTGTAAACTGTGATGTTTAAACAGCCCAGCAATCGTTATGCTACGTTGCAATAACAATCTGCTTCAGTTCTGCAGAATGTCTTTTCCTGGTAGGACTGTGGTGGAGTTGTTTTTGTTGTCTCTGGGTTTTCAGGTGGTGTGGGCAGACTCCTGTGTAACCACCAATCACATTTCCTCAGGCTGGCTGTTACACACCTGCAGTCTGTTATCATCATCAAAACTGTCTACTTAAGGGTCAGAAAGAGATTTCTGTTATGATTTTTTTTCTTTGTCTTTTATGTGTAATATCTTTGCTTATATTGGTAAATGTACGTATTCTGTAAGTATCATTATGACTCAGTTTTATTATATATACATTATATTCAATTGAGTCCTTTGAGACTTTAAAGCTGGATAAATAAAGAATATATAAAAGTAATTTTACCAAAAATGGATTGCAGCTTCTGCCTTGTGACAAGAATTTTGTTTGTGGCTCAAAATGACTTTCTATGATTCATGAGAGATATTTTTGACATACGTATCACAGATTATAGGCCAACAACTTATCTACAGCAGTTTAAATGTGAGCAATCATTTATTGGCAAATATTGGAAATCATTTTTTGGCTGTGTTTCTTTGCCACTATAGAGGTAAATTGTCTTGCAGTGTGCCATCCTCGATGTCTTGCTTTTGTAAATACTCTGTCCTCTGCATAGGCGTTTGCCTGGTTTAGCTGTTGCCCCCATCAAGACAAAGTGGATATCAGTACTTACCTGCAAACCAACATGCCTGCCCACTCTCCACCGCTCACCACACCAGTCACAGATCACAGATGTCAGATTGCCTGCTTATGGACCCTGCCTCAGCCTTTCACTGTCACCTCTCAAGTTAAAATGCTCCTGAGCCACACTCTGAACCTGCCAGTCTCTGCTAATACTCTCTCTCCTCTTCCAGACTCTAGCAGTCCACTGCCCTTTGTTATTAAACGTCTTCCCTGTACATATATCAGCTCCATTTATATAAATAAACCATTTAAACCTAACATCAGTTGTTTGAGTTTGTTTTCTGGGTCCAGCCATTACCAGCCTGTGACATTTCCAGCTGCCAGTAATCTCTCTGTGTGTATAGAAATCTTTGCTCCTGCAGCGATATACCACGGACCAGCCTGACTGCACATTTGTGCAGTAATTGATGATTTTATACATGTTTCCAGCACAAGTGGCCAAATTGGCAGAATTTCTACCAGTTTAGGATTTAATTTAGAGCAGCTGCTATTCCTAACCACAGAAGATATTTAAAATGTAACTCCTCTAATGTTCTGCCTTTTACCTCATTAACACCAGTTGACCATTTTTATCCCATCATCCATGTTGTAGCTAAGATAGACCATCTGTTAGAGGTCAGCAGAGACACAATGTCTCTAGGCTCTGGAGACCATAATGTGCCACAAGAGACTAAACCTATTCCCAGTGGAGACAGTGGACCTCTGTGGGGGTGGAGCAGGACAGATGAACCCTTCTCTCACTGAGTGTGAGATGCTGAAGGACACACGGCTGAGTTTCTAAATTTTTCAATGTCTGTCCATTTTGCGTGTTCTGCATTTTTAGCTCATATAATTAAGATGTTTTGAAACTCTGAAAAGCCTCTTTTAAAGAAAAACAATGCATAAGATTTATTAATGCATAATATTTTATACAAGGATGGGTACAAGTTTTTCACCTGAGAGCACAAATTGGGACTGTCATGTTGATGTATGCTGCTTGTATTTACTGGATTGTTTCAGGTTTATAGCTTGTACATGATTGCGTCCCTGCTCCGACTGAGGCTGGCATTAGCCCGAAGGGCAAAATGACATGTTGCTGAATGTCATTTTTCACATCCTCGGATGAAAAATGCACAAACACACATACCATAAAACGTATTAATATGACACTCTTGAATGTCATTGTTGATGCGTGGCAGTGTTTGGAGGGCGACTGTATCATCAGCAGGCAAATGTCATTACAATTAAAGCTTTTAGAGGGGGGATGGAAAAGGTCAACAGGCGCTGCATTTACACTGGCTCTTTCTGGAGGGAAAAAGGTAAAAAAAACAACAACCTTTAACTTTTGTTCTGAAATCTGTTCTCTGGGGAAAACACTGCCCATTACACATTTTAAAGTATCTTTTATTCCATTAGCAGTTTAGAAGGATTTCAATGGCTAATTTGTTGTTGCATTATTGATAAAGTGCTTGGATCACGTGTGGGGTCAGTGCATCGCTTTGCTATTTCTGACTACATGCCAGAAGCATCTCCAAGAGGTCCTCATCACTTATCTCTGCCCTCTGTGTGTGTGTGTGTGTGTGTGTGTGTGTGTGTGTGTGTGTGTGTGTGTGTGTGTGTGTGTGTGTGTGTGTGTGTGTGTGTGTGTGTGTGTGTGTGTGTGTGAATAGGAAAGGGTCTCCACTCCTTATCAGTTTGTCCGTTACATTCTTGGCCCCAGTGGTCAGACAAAATGCCATTTATGGCCACAGGAAAGATACAGTACAGTAATGCCCACAGTGTGCTCCAATGACCCACAATGCACCAGTGTTTTATAAAAGCCCACAGCAAGGACCTCTGGCTGGAGAGTAGCTTTGGGTTGCCCACTATTTGTGCTGTATTTTGTCAGAAGAGTCTTGTATTTGAAACAAAGTCTTGTTTTCTGAAGCCTGGTTGCTCTAAGAGTCAGACTGTGTTTTGGCACTGTGCATGTCCTTCACTATGGCGTCGCTGACATCTTCAAGCCACAGATCTTCTTCATCGTACCGCTCAGCAAGCTACAGCACTTCTAGCTCTTACTGCACAGAGGGGTCTCTGGGTGGATCGTCTGATTCACTGGATACCATCCTTGAGCCTTTTCTTGACTATGCCGATCATTCCAGTCTGTTTGGAGAGGAGAGCCCTGGAGGACCAAACTGTCTGGCCCCATTCAGAAGGCACAGCAGATCCTATGGGCATGATGGTAAGGAACTCTTGTGCCAGTATAGGTTAATAACTGCTACACTGGCGGAACTTTTGTGAACAGCATCCGATGTAGTTTATGAACAAGGTGCATCTATCAGTTTGGGTTTTTTTTCCCCCCATGTACAGCTTTTCAACATCTGCTTGCCAAATATTAGAAAAAGTAAGCTATAAACACTTGGTTAGCCAAAATGACTGCAAAAAAGATAATACTCCATTCTGAAACATACTATAATTGTATTGAACAGCCCCAGAAATGAATGACTGAGTTCATAAACTCATCAGAAAAGTGTTCATAGAGGTCAAGTAAAAAAGCTATTTTTCTATAGAGAGGTCTTTTTGCAACCACAGCTATCGCCATCTGGTGGTCTTCACATAGAATGCAGCTTTAAAGCACTTCTGCACTGGCTTCGTTTTTCTGACCCAGAAGCTACATCCATGTTTTATATGTCTATGTTTGCATCCCTGTGCCCCATACATTGTGCAGGAAAAGAGCACTGGAAGTCTTTAATTACCTCAGGAGTTAGTCATGCCAACTTATAGCTAGCTAAACGTTTACATTATTTTTGGTCACAAAAATACTGCAAAAAACAAAAAAAAAACAAAAACATATCCCTGTGTAGTTTTGTGTATTTTTTTAACATCAGTGCAAAACTATAGTTTGAACATTTAGCCAGTGTCTAAGCCTTTTGGAACGATGTGCTCTGGATCAATACTATCAGTATTTGGATTGATCTACACTGGCGCACATAAAAACAGAGAAATGCATGACTTGCACATTTGTGCTTCTTTTTTTAGTTTCATAAAGACAACATGTGATTTTCTTTTTCGAGATCCTTCAGTATGAACAAAAATCACAAGCCTGCAAGACCTGCCATGGCTTGAGTCACTGTTCAGTGAAGGGGCTTAGCGAAGGGTCAGCAGCCAATAAAAAATTATTGCTCACAAGGTCGTAGGGTTTGTGTATTCTTTGATCTGATCGATGTGATTTAATTTGGTGTTATTATGTGTGACAGAAGTGCACAAAAAGGGTCAGCTTAGCTTCATCAACCTCCACATTAGCTGTTTTCAAGTAAGTTCTTCACAAGTACAGTGATGGTAAGTCGTAGCACTTTTCTTTATTTTGTACATAAGCAGAAAAAGAGGCCTTAGTAATCCACGTTACTGTTCTAGGTTAAATGAATGGAAAAGACCTGAAAAACAGCAACCAGCCTTAGTTGTGAGAGCGCACATGGCTCCAGGCATCGTCTGCCGGGTCACATAAAAAAGTAAACCTGAGTGGCTGGAAAAGAGCTGTATAAATCTAACAGCAAGGTGAAAAATATTACAGGAAAGGTGGAGTGCAGATGTAGACTTAACGTGACGTGTTAAATGAGTTATGCTGCACAGGGCACCGAGCAGTAATGACCAGACATAATAAAAGGTTTATGATGCCACAGGCAGAATAAAGCAAAATCAATAACCAAACTAAAAATTTGATTTTACAGAAAAGGAATATTTTCAGTTTCTCATGAGCAACCTGATGGTGTCAAAATTTGATGGAAGGCAGAAATAAAGTGAAAGAGATTTTTGTCCTGTTGTGTCTCTTCTTTACAAAAGATTGATTCTTTTCAGACTAGCAGTAAAATACACTAACGGCCTAGACTGACACTTCAGTCTGTCGTCCACTGGCCTCTAAGTGCACAGGTTGTGATTTAAAATCCAGAAACAACCCAGACGGCTGAGAAATAATACCTGGACTCAGCACTCTGTATGTCAAACTAATAGACGAGGCACACTGAAATGAGTAAATGGTTTAGAACTGATAAATTAACTAATAATTTGTGTTAACGAATTTTGTATATTTAATTACACTTACCTTTTCTTTATCTGTCAGCATTTTAAATACAACATTAACTTAAATGACTTCATTTAACATTTTTTCTAATTTCATAGCAACAGTTCCTCTCAAGAAAACTCAACAGTTGATTTCCAATCTCATATTAGAAGCGAGCTGGAGTCAGTGCCATAGGTAATTCTGAATCGTCCAGTCTGTGGACTCTGTAAATAAATACAGTGCACAGACTCAATAACATCTTCTTTAATTAGGCTGAAAACATACAGAAGATGGAGGCATCCATTGTGATGTCACCCACTGATTGTTAACTCTGAACTTTGAAGGCCCTGGTTCACCTTTGTGATAATCATCATCTTGTTTATCTGGAGCCAAAGTGCCCCTATTTATAGGAGAGATGGAAGTGCTAAGTTATGAATTGCTTGTCCTTGCTAACCAAACTTAAGCAAACAGCAGCCCATATTATTTGTATGATTTTTTTAATTCAATTAAAAATACTCCAGAAAGCACAAACACAGCAAACATAGTCACAATGTCAAATTCAGTGATGTCACTTAGTAAATCCCAAAAAGTTGATTCTGTTCATCTGGACGTGGCGTTTTCAGTTGGATCAACTTTTTGGGATTTACTTACCTGGATGATTGCGCATGCATCAACATGTCACTTAGTAAAGAACACTTTAAGGGTTAACAAAGTCTCAAAAAAGTTTAAAAAAGAAAAAAACGTGGGCATGAAGGTTAATCTTGGCCCTCAACTAGGCCAAGATTGTTTTTTAAAATTCTACAAATCCACTTTTGATACTACTTATTTTTGTGTGGATGTCCATGGCAATTGACCCACTTTCTCAAGAGGAACTTCACTCTGAAGCTGACTTTATTTTTCAGACTTGGGGATTGACGCATGGCTCTAGAACACTGCACAATACTTTGTGCTCAATATTTTCAGCAAAAATAAATGTCTTGCTTTATACAGTTGTAATGTTTGTTCATTTATTCTGCAGCTCCTGTGGGGGGCGCTGCGACAGTTGGACAGACCAGCACAGGTGGTGCAGTGAGATGTGTGGGAGACAGCTACTGCATTTCAGCTGATGTCAGCCAGTTTGAGCCACATGATGTAGTGGTGCTTGCCTACAACCAACACGTGGTCATCCACGCCCAGAAGGTGTGTAAGTGTGTGTGTGTTTTAGGATTTCTGAATGAATGAGGGGGAATTAGCAGGCTACATCTGACCTTGTAGCATGCCTTTCAGCACCTGTGCATGACCATACTGGTGGGAATGCTGGGATACATCACTCACGTCTGCCAAAGCTGCTATTGTTACAAAATCACTGCAAACAAATCAGTAGTCAGAGGGGATGGTGAAGAGATCACATGACTTTAGGTACTACTTGGTTATAATTAGGGGGAAAAAAAATACATTAAAAAGCAAACTTCCTCATACAGAAACATTTTCTTAACATGTGTTGCTCCTTCCCTTGAACAAGTATCAGTGAGTAAATGGTGAAAGGCAGCTGTTTGGTCTTGAGGATTTGACAGGGAGATTTCCTTCTGGAAATCAGCTATGTTTCCATAGCAGTATAAGGTGGAACATGTAGCACACTCTCAAAACAGATGAGCTGATGATAGTCAAATTTTATGAACTTATTGTTTACAAAAGTAAAGTGTCCCAGCCCAGTTATGGGCTCAACCCACTAGGAATAAGTTAGCTAATCTAATAGCCTTCTCTTCTTGTTAGCAGTTCTACACATACTTAACAGAAAACAAAGAAAAAGAAAAATATTAAGTTTAAGGTCAAAATAGAAAAAAAAAAGTTTTACATATGTAATACATAAATAATGTTAATCTTGATTTGGTGCTCTCTTGGTGGTATAGGCTGTAAAAGTGGGAAGTTGATACTCTGCTGTCCGACTGTGTGAGTGCAGAGATGCACCTAGTCCAAAAGAGCTTGGCTGTTTCATCTGTGCCTCACCATCAATGTTGTTGAGGATTGAAAGTGCTACATTAAATCACACGAGGGATCATAAGAAGACATAAATACATTTTTAAGCCAAAAAAGTTGAAGTTTGAAACCACAGAATTAACCATAGTAAAACATGTTTATGAGAAGACTGCATCTTCTCCTAAATCAAAAGTGACTGACTGTTGTACAGTAAAATTATCTGGACCACTGTCATATCCATCGCGTCAGACTCGGACGTGGTCTGTTGAGCTGCAGACAAGCTGGAGCTTGGTGCTCGTCCGGCTTTCTCGCTCTCCGCCTGCCCTCACAGTTTGACGTTAATCATGTTTAAAAGGTGAGAGAGAAGAAGGAGAAGTGGGAAGAGCCTTCGCTGCAGTGCAGGAAAATCATTTTAACAGGGTTAAGAAGGCAAATTGGCAAAAATCCACAAGCGTTCAACCTGCCTCGAAGACCTATAACAGTGAAAAAACGTCTTCAGAGAGCAGCAGTCAGTGCTCATTTTCCTCTACCTCTGTTTCCCCCCACTTGCTCTCCACCAGCTGAGCAGTGCCCCACTCATATCCTCCATTTCGTTCACTGCTTCTCACCTTCTTTTTGCACCCCGTTGAACTTTCTTTGGCCTTGTTGCTCCTCTCACTTTTCCTGACCCCCCCCCGGTCTGTGCCATCTTCCTTTTCAATTCCAGCTGGCCAATCCCTTGTTTGTCTTTTCATCTCCATTCTTCAGGTTTTGGATGATGGCAGCATCAGTGACACGTTCACCCATAAGTCCCAGTTCCCTGAGGATATGGACCCCCTGTCAGTCAGTGGGACCCTTAGCCCTGATGGTACCCTGGTGGTGAGTGTTTGCCGGAAATCAGCACTCACTGGGACAGAGCACCTGGGTATCCCTATCTACCACAGTCGGGCTGACCTCTGACCTGTCCGCTCATAGTGCGTCTCGTGGTTTCTCCCATGGTTTTATAATGATCTTTTATAACATTATAGTGTTGGCAGTCTTCTGTAAACTGCGTGGCCAGGCCGTGGTTACACTGAATATTTACTGAATATACTCACTGCCTCAACCTCTCTACCAGCATGATCAGGCTAAACACTCCACCAAACATTAAAAATCCCACAAATTTATCAGGCAGATTATTAAGTTTAGGTTTACAGGTTATGTTACATTACTTTTTAAACAAAAGTCTCCAAAACCTTCAGGAACGGTCAGAAGCTGCAGGAACTAAAAGCCAAGGGAAGCCCATTGTTACCAGCCGTGTGGTAATGAGTCAAATAATTTCCCAGTGTTGTTTTTAAATCACCAAAAAAGCCCAGAGCAATTCTTGACAATATAAAATGCAAAGCTCATCTTTGTGTTGTTTTGCTGAAGCGCAGTGAACAGACACGCTGCTGATAGCAGCGGAGGATGCAGGGACAGTACTTTCAGACCTGCATGAGAGCCACTCATCTGGCTCACATGTGTCTGAACGAACACTCACCTCCTTTCTTTGATCAGTCCAGCTGTGCACCTTTTGTATTTTTACACTTCAACTCATCACTGAAGCTTATACTGATCTCATAATGTCTCCAAAACACATGTGACCTCCACCTCAATGCTGAGGCCCTCTGTATCCCCTCAATATGAAGACGGGGGACTGTGCTGCTCTCCTGCTAAACCTGCTGGCTGTACTCTGCAGGTTTATTCCTCTGGAACAATTTCTGCAGTGAAAACATGACAGAGTTATTGGATTATAATTTGTTGATGTAAAATTTCAAACTCATTTGAAGGTCTTTGTTCTAAAAATGTTAATTGAACAAATTAAACGTCTTCTTTTTAACTACAGCAAATCTTTGTTGTCTAAGTTGTATCAAAATCTGGCCTTTTCTTAGACGTGGAATAAATATGTATTTGTACAAAAATGTCTAATGGTTGTTGGTTTGTCGGTCACTGATCAGAGAGCAAACAGGTGGCACAGAGTGGTGCTCACTGTGTCTCCCTTCTTGACTAACAGGGCGGCTATTAGCAGCATCAGCTCCCAGAACAACATCACACTCTCGCTCAGAGTCTCTACCAGCAATCTGCACACACACGTCTTATCAACTTGTTCATGTTCATTTAAGCTCAGTTTTCACATCTTCCACTTACTGAGTGGAACATGTTTCTCCTGAGCAGCTCAGTTGATCCTGTGAAGGTTCCATAAGGCCAGAAAGAAAAACCAGCCAGTTAAATGAAGTTAAATACAGGAGCTCAGTATAGGTGAGAGGAACTTGAGGTAAAACAGGCTT
>VURO01045764.1:3591-16671 GCA_015108175.1 Pelvicachromis taeniatus | reverse complement strand
GGCAACATGGGGTTAGTATCTTGCCCGAGGATATTTGGCATGTAGACTGGAGGAGCCTGGGATCGAACCACCAACCTTCCACTTTAAAATGACTTGATGTCATTTTAAAGTGGTCTTGAGCAACAGTTCTCCAGACTTTTTGAAGCAATTTTAAAAAGTTTTCTTCAGTCAAAGGATGAACCAGTGTTTGGTTCCACACATAACAAACAACTTAGCAAAGAACCAGTTTTAAGTGATATCTTTAAGTACTTTGTTATTAGCAGCAAGATGCAAAAATGCCAACGATAAGACATTTTGACAGAATAAAATGTTTTTAACTCATAGAATTAAGAGTGCAGAAAAGCACCATCAGATTTTGAGCCACTACTAAATACTATCTGGAAAGTATCTGAATGGCTTAATGTTTCACAATGACAATTATCCCCAACACACACCCAGTGCAGTAAAAGCAAATCTGGATAGAGAAACACTCCGTGGAAACCATTAAGTCATGGATCGGCCTCCCCAGAACCCACACCTCAACATTACTGATCACATTACTGATTACTGGGATCATCTTGACAGCAAACATTCAAAGAAAAGCTTTGAATGTCCTTTAGGATGCCCGGAGAACTGTGCGTAGAGACTCCTTAAAGAAATGAGAGAAAACTGTCTAAGAGAGTTAAGAAAAAAGGTGGCCATACCAACTGTTGACTTCTATACACTGAATTGTGCAAAGGGTGTTTTTCTGTGCTGTATGGCAGCATTTTAATGCAATTATCTGACAAATAATGAAGTTTGTGTGGGCCAAGAAGTTGTGTTTCAGTTTTGCTGGATGAAATTCAAGGATTTTATTAATCTGTCACTAAGCCAGCAGTTATCTGTGACTGTGCAGATTTAGAGATAAAGATGAGTTTATAACTTTAGTTATAACGTTACGAACCTTTATAACTAAAGTTATCCACCATCTAGTTCAAATATAGCTTCAGAAAAATTTGCAGTCAGCAATATACAGGCAGTCAGGCTTTACAGTGGAAACTAGACAACCCAGGCAATAATGTGATTTACATATTAGCAGTGAATAACATTGGTAAGTTGATACACAAGACGCTTGTGGGATTGGAGTCCAGAGTTCACAAACCAATAAGCGACGTAACGATGGCTACATCAACCTTTATGTAACTCTGTAACGACAACACCTCTCTAACACCTGTGCTGCTGATTCAACTTTTGGAGGCTGTAGTTTTTTTTATCATTGTAACTCTTATATAGCAGCATAAAGTGCATGTTCTACATTGATATACAATTTTTAATTGTTAAAATGTATTTTTTTATTTCAAACAGGAAGGGTATGTGCACTTTAAAACAACCATACTCACACATGACATTTGCAGCTAAGTCTATCTCGTGATATGCCAGCTTTTAGTATGTGACCATCTCCCAAAAGACAAAGAATGGTATGATCTTCAGCCAAGCCTATTACTGCAGCTGGAGACCTGATAATGGGGGAAGTAGCTGTTTGGCTCTCCGCTAGCTGACTAATTTAAGAGGATCCCAGCAAAACCACATTTCAACCTGTCCCTGCTCTTTGTTCCTGGAAAGATTTCCCTCTTCTCGGCCATCACTCTGAGCTGGACCATGTGAAATTTTGTTATTACTGGAGAGATAATAGGCAGATCAACATGAGGACACACACATTCATCCACACACACACAACTGAGGCCTGCTCAAATGAGGCACGGTGCTGCTATTTCTCCTGTGAAGCTCCATGATGAGGGTAAAAACAGATTTTCAGATGGCATTCGGTGAAGAGGCTCTCATGGTAAGCCTGGGTCTGTGTACTCTGCTCTGTTACTATGAATCCCCTCAGTACAAAGGAGGATGTCATAGGAAACAAGGACATAGGCTCCTGCTCATTTGGCAAAGTGACCTCAGACGACAATAAAGGTGAATTAACTCCGAAGTGAATTCGGTCATGAAAGGAAAGAAGAAAATGGGATGTAAAGAGGATGGCCAAAAAGTGATTTGAGGAGAAGAAATGAAATTACAGGACATGACAGAAGATGAGAAGCTTGAAGAAGGAGAGATCCACATATAAGAGCTGGTGGAGGGTGGAGGACAAAGGTGGGTGAATTGTGGGCAGGGATGTTCAGGAGGACAGGATGGCATATGAAGAATCAAGAGCTAAGACGAGAGCAGAAAATAATCCTCTTTATCATGTGGAGGCACAGTGAAAGGAGAGGGACGCTTACCTGACATTGGTGTGTCGCTGCACGTAGAGGTTGTGGAAGTTGTTGGTGCTCTCGGTTCGACCGAAGTTCGGTCCCTGAAGCCTCTGGATGATCTCAGCTTTCATCACTCTGGCTATGTGAGCAGGCAGTAAGGATAACAGCAAGCGCTCCTACAGAGAGGCAGATGTGGAGGAAGGAATGCAAGCCAGGCAGTTAACATGGTTTAAATGTTAACAGTGAATAACAATAGTAGGTTGATAAAGAGACTTTGTCTTTCTGATGTACTATGATATGGAAATAATCTTTTTTTTCCCCCCACCAATCAAACAGAAAGGCTACACAAGTACAAAATCGTAATTCCCATTCAAACTGATTTGGATAATTTGCTCCCTGAAACTGAAAGCTGAGCGGCTTCTCTAAGACCACAAGGAGACCTAAAGGTTCGCATGTAGTGCCTGACAAGGAGTAGTGCATAATTAAGTCTGTTCTACTCTATTCTCTTCTGTTGTCATCCACAGCTAATATTTAACCTATTTTTACATCCCTTAATGATGGCTCATTGGGGCTAATTTTTCAAGCACAGGAAGCCAAAGTCAAGCACTGAAAATCTCTTGAGGCACATTTTCAAATATGCAGTGTGTCATGGGAAACCAAGTTCTGTGCATTTTTAGACTGCAGGTTAAATGAGTGATTGAGTGGAACATTAAGGTAAATGCACTTTGTAACCTCCAGTGGTGACAAAATTAATGTGGAAGTGCAAAAATTGCAGTTCGGTCAGCGGTACTATGAATAAAAACGGTAATTTATATTTGGAGTTGTGGCTCTGCTTAGCCACTTACAGCCACAGGTGAAAGGATCAGCAGGAAGACCCAGAAGAAAAGAGAGAAGTTATCAGTGACAACAGAATTGACACAAATTCAGAAAGAGCCAGAAAGTATAAGATGGGGTCGAGATGGGTTGCAAAGTGGCTTGTAGACAAATACAGTTTTGTTAAGCCATTTTCAGCCACTCCCTCCCTTACGTGGGGTCATCACATCTCTGCATGCTTGATTTGGGAGATTTTTGCACGAGAAGCCCAACCTGGCACAATCCCAAAGGCATTTGTGTTTTCTCCTGGGACTGAACTAGGTATCTTTCATTATTAGGCAAATAAAGCCACTTATAGGTTCGAAAGTACACCCTATATGTGTCTTGGTTGTCAGCTGTATGGGAGGGCAACAACTGAGCAACCAGATGACATATATTGGCACTGAAATCAGCAGATTTGCTGGGACAGCAGCTGAGATGAGCTTGATGTTGTTGACTATGCGAGCTTCCACCATTAACAAATAGTTAAATAGACCTACACAGCCCCACTGGGAATTTTTAAATAACCACCCATTCAAATTGTATTACCCACTTAACATCCACCAAATCACGTGTCTACTCCCTTAGGAGCAATCTGTTTTTGATCAAATTTTTTGGCTGTTGTACATAACTCAATGGAAATGCTAATGAAAGAAGAGCTGAATGTGAATTTTGTGAATCTTTAGCATGAGGCTAATGTACAACAGAATGGTAGTCCTATCCCTAATGGGTGACAGGTATATACCAACACCTGCTGTTCTCCTATTGTAACAGCTAGCTATCCGCTAAACATCACCTCAAGCTAATTCAAGTCAGTGAACTGGATCCCTGAGTGTGTTCTGGGGTGACAACTGATGACTTGCTGAGAGGGTTATTGTATTAACAGTCCAAACAAAAAATGAGCTCAAATTTTATATTATTTTATTTCAGTATGTATATGTAGGCATCTCTATGATGCACCACTTGTCACAACGATGATTGATAAGGACCAAAACGCATACTGGTGTAGCAACTCATAAGTCCATTATGAACAAAGTCCAAAGGGAGGTGGAAACAATCAGAGAATTGATGGGAAACAAACATGAAGTAAAACAACAATAGGAGGTAAAAAAAAAAAAAAGGTGACCTTCAAAGTGATACAGCAATTAAATCCATGCTATACATGAATAAGAGACAGGGGAACAGGCCAAAGATAAAGATGATACAGAGGACAGAACAGACGGGGAAACACATAGGGAAGTAAAACTACTACAAAGAATGAAAATAAGAGAATGGCCCAAACTGTGAAATGGAATCATGTACATCCATCTTTTATGTACAGTCATAATGAAAATGTAGATGTAATATAGATGTACCTTTGCAGTGATGTATCATTTATTTGACCTTATCATAGTCCTTAGCCCAAATCATTGATTTCTCTGTCAGTTGGTAGTTTTTCTACATTTCCTAAAAAGCATTTTAAGCGTCTGCTGTGCAGCTACATTTGCTGGAAAATCTCAGAAAGTGAAATGCCTCGTGGCTGAAGTCAACAAAAACACACAGGTGGATGTTGGCAGGGATCTGGGTCTGTTTCTCACATTTTTCTCCAGTGGATTTATCTCTTGTCTGATTTTTGAAGGCTACATTATTGTTGCACAAATATGACTATACAAACGACTTTGACAGCTGCTGGTGATTTTTTTAGAAAGTTTACCTACGCTTTGGAAAAGTCATGTCATTATACAGTGAGGAGAAAAATGCAGAGCCAGAGATGCAAGATCCATCACCCTTAGCTGTTGTGTAACCAGAAGTTTTCGCTTTAATTTCGCACCATACACACTTGCACAGAGGGTGATTTTGGCGTGCATGTGCAAGCGTGTGGGCATGTGTGTGGGTGTGTGTGCATGTTAGAGAGAGTGAATAGCCGCCTGAGGGGGTGTGACTCATAAATGCAGCTCACAGCAGAGAGGGTCATTACATTGTTCACACACCACGGGCTCATTTCCTAAAACACAGCAGCAAATTAAGTCGAGAGAGGGACTAGGGGCTCTAAAAATAGAAACCAATAGCAACACTTGCTCTTATTTACTTATTCAGCGCCGGAGCAATATGAACACTCCACTGTGAGCATGCAGAATAGGTTTAATAGCCTGTGGAGATGTAGTGTTATTAATCATGTGTTTGATTAATCAACTAAAGTTGTGTGTTCAGTCGCTGAATGAGATTTGTTTAATGCACTGGCATTTGTGTGTCCTCACACGGTGATGCAGATACTGATGCTGAGGAACAGACGCCAGTTTAGGTATAAAACATAGATCAACAGTTAGACTCTGCTATTACAGGCTGTTATGCCCATGTGTAAAATATATCAGAAATAAAACATGTCATAAATAACTTAACAATAAATGGTTACTACACCCAAATCCAGTGTTTTTACAAAAAAGATTCCTGTAATGAGTATGTAACTTTGTACAAACTTAGCAATTACAAAAATGATTTAAAAACTCATAGTCAATGCCAAGTGCGTATGCTACAGGTTATTAGTGTGCACATTCACATGTCATTTCCCTGGTTGGAAAGAATGGCTAATGTCAGAGGAAAGACGCTAATGTCAAGCAAATGTCACTGCATAATGCCACTTTAGACATGACGGACTTACCAACTCCTCATCGCTGACAAAACTAAGAAGTTAAATATTTTAGCAATTAAAACAGAAGTGGTTTGAATTTAATGCGGGCACTCATATTAAGAGACCGATAGCAATAACGAGGCTAAGGGCAAAGCAGAGGCCAGCAAAGCCTTGAAGCTGATTGTAAAAATCAGCATGCAAATAGCATGCTTACCTTTGCCACTTAGCAGTAAACACAAAGTGTAGTCAAGGCTAAATGTAAATATTGCATCTGTGTGTTTGTAAAGGAAATACCTTTTGACTGATGACGGTGCTTTTTGGGCCTTTCTGTGTGGAGTTTCTTTGTTCTGCCTGTTCTTTTGTGGGCTCTGAGTACTCCTCACACACTCCAAAGATGCACTAGTGAGGTTTAAGTCATTTTAAGTGACTTTGTTGGTGCATCTGAGTTTTTGATAAACTGCTGATCTACTGGGATTTTCCCACACACCATCTTTAGGGTTTACCAAGATATATTCACTCAAATATCCAATCATTAAATCCAAGATATGCAGAAAAACATCTCTGCACCAGCAACACGTTGAACGTTGCAGCAGCTCATCTACAGCAGCAGAACACCACACTGTGTCAGCTAAGAACAGGAATCTGAGGCCATAATTTGCACTGGCTCACCAAAATTGGACAACGGAAGATTGGAAAAAGGTTACCTGATCTGATGAGTCTGAAGAATTAATCAGAATTTGGTATAAACAGCAGAAACGCATGGATCCATCCTGCTTTGTATCAGCAGTTCAGGCTGGAGATGATGGTGTAATGGTGTGAGGGGATATTTTCTTTGCACAATTTGGGCCCCTTAGTACTAGTTGAGTATCATTTAAATGGACATAATGGCAGTGACATAACGGACTATGTCACAAATCTTTTTTGAATCAAATGGCCTAAGGTAGAGCACTGTTGGGATGTGGTGGAACTCAAGATTCAGATCATTGATGTGAAGCCAACAAAATCTGCAGCAACTGTGTGATGTTTTCATCTCAACATGGACCAAAATCTCTGAGGAATGTTTTCAGTGAATCCATGCCATGAAAGCAGGTCTGAAGGAAAAGGGAAGACCAACTCAGTCCTTGCAAGGTGTAACTAATGAAGATTGCTTGGGTGTCATTAGTTGGTGTCAGTGGGTGAGTGTAACTAATATTAGGACACCTGGGAGAGATCCCTGAATCAGATATGTGGTCAAGACAATGGATTGATGGGTTTACTGATGAGTGGATGAATGGAGCTAGAAAAGAAGTCAAGGTTAATGACTCTTTACCAAATTCCATGCAATCCATCCAATTAGCAAAGCTATTTCTAAATGTATTTAATACTTTTGTAGTGCTAAATTTGATAGGCTTGTTATGTAACTTCAAAATGGGAACTTCTCCAACTCTTAACAACTTGTGAAGCAATTTCTAAGGGAATCATGGATGGATGGATTCTTGGCAAAAATACACAGGATATGACGCTTGTCACTAAGCTCTCTCATCCTCTCCCTAACAGCAGCAACCGCAAACAAGACCGCTAACACTGGAATCTATTAATATGTAACTTCAGAAAATGTCTGGCTCCCAACGAATGTGGATTCCAACACAAACTCTGCTGAAGAACCAAAAGCTAATGTTGTTTCAGATCGTATTTTGTTAGTGATGACGCGCGAAAGGAGTCAAGCTAAAGTTAGCCCCATAGCTGCTATGTTGGGTAGCTAACGAATGGTCCGGGTTAGCAAGAAAACTAAAGCTGACAAACATTAGCCACCCCACAGTACACATAATGTTTGAGCCCCATAGCAGAGTGAGCATGACTGTTGGTTATGGTCAGTCAAACTAGTGATCATAAGAAGCAAAAGCAGGATAACAACCAATAAATAACTTCAACAACTAAAGTATGGCTCTCAAGCTTTGTACCTGTTGGTGCTTTTCAAACTCCAGCTTGATGGGAGACTTGATGCAGTTGCAGGTGTCCTGATAGGTCTGTTTGAGTGCCAGGTCCATCAGATGCTTGTGATATGCTCCAGCAAGGTTTCCACAGGTGAAGATTATCACATTGGCCAAGATCTAACATATGTGGAAGGAATAAGCAATTAAGCGCTGACCCATATAGCAAATATGATTGCACCAGTCATTTTTCCACTATATGACCTTTCCACTTAAGCCTGCGTTATTACCTCATAAAACCAGAGAAGAACACACACTTTTTCAGCGCTTTCCACCACCGTGTCAACCACAAGCTCTTTACTGTGAGGACCTGCATATCAATAAGTTGTCCTTGGTGCCGTATCCAAGGTCACGCTTTGACTTCGAGCACTGGTTTATTGTTAGAGTACTTTTCCACTCTGCATGTGAGAGTGTGTGAGAGAGAAGAAAGCAATTGAAGCCTACTGTGATTACAGTGTTTTTACTCTGATGGTTGATTGGAGTCTGTGCGTGTTTGTGTGTGTTTGTGTGTGCCAGCAGCAGCAGAAATGGATCTGATGCCAAATCAATTCCACTTCACTTCATGTTTCTGCATGCTTATTGACATTTATGGATAATCTTTTTCTCTTATCGGTCTGCGGCGATACTCTCTTTGTTTTACTGTATCAGCTGTTCAGTTAGAGCCAGTTTTGAAGGGCTGTTCCCTGAGTGCAGTGAAAGGCCCTTCACATTACTCTGGAGGCCCTGCCTAATGTGCTCGATTATACAGGATAGGTTCACTGTTTTACAACCCAGACGCAGCACCTCATCATTTTTAATCATGCTTGGAAAAGCATTAGAGAATGAGTTTTCAGAAACCGGCTCCTTATGCTGCAGCTAATATGGTCAAGAAATGACATCTGCAGCACAAGCAGGAAGTCATGGAAACTATATCGGCAGATTCGGCAGATCGGCTGTGTGTTCAGGTTTACCTGCCAGACTAAAGGATCCAGGTCTGTGTCGCTGGTCAGGCAGACACTGAGAGTGATAGTGTGTGAGAAGCAGGTGATTCCGCTGGCGATAATGGCCCCTCTCATGGAGAAGGGAAGCATGGTGTAGACAACAAACACGATAAAGAGGAAGAAGGAGACCTGGAAACGGGAAAACAAGAGCAGGTGAAAGTGCAAATTCGTCTAAATTAAACCACGCGCATTAATACCAACAGCTACGACAAGAAGTTTCCAAACGTAGACAAGAAGAAATACGCTTGCGGCTGAATCCCAGCAGAGATCTATGCTGTACGTGTTCCCACTTTGTCTGCTGTTTGCCTAAATACAGACTACAGCTGAGTGGGCTGCCAGTGTTTCTTTGCTAAGAGATCCAACGATAAACTGCTGATCCTGTGATAAATCATTAGAGATGAGTGGGCTGCTCACTTAGTTTTCACAAAAATCCTCTGCTAAATTGTCCAGAAAACAAGAATACAACCCATCAGAGCATCACGAGTTATTAAATGACTGCTCAAATATGTCTTTACATGTGGGAATAACATATTGTAACAATTACACAAGGAGTTTGTTGCTTGATTTCTGTGATGAGTCTTTCCTCTTTCTTTGATTTCTTTTTACACCGATTGTTTATCAGCTCTGGCTGTGGACATGTGCATGCATGTCTCTGTGTGCTGTGCATGCCTTAACCTCTTGCTTCGTCCCTGTACACTTCCCCTGCTCTCACTCCACCTCTTCCTGTTATGGTGGCTGTGGTGGCAACCAGCATGATGGGGTCACAGCTTCAACTAGGACACCAAATGAACTTTGACCTTCCTGCCTGTCTGTTTATTTCCTGTGCCTATCAGGTTCAGAAAGTCGGACTGCAAACAGGAGTTGACCATGGGTGACAGCTCTGAGTGAATGGTTTCTCCTGAAAAAAAAAAACTAATAATTACATCTCGATTTGTGTCTCACTGTTATTATGCATGTAAACTTTCAGAGCTTTAAATACACTATGGCCTACATTTCTCAGTTAATTCAGGGTTTATTCAGATGCTTGGAAATCCTTGAAAATGCTTTGAAAGGTTTGAAAAGTCCCTTTTGTTTTGCGCAACGTGTTAGAAATTGCTTAGCTTTTTAAATAAATCTAAATGAAAAGCTTGCTTTTGGGAAAAATACTTGAAGGGAAAACATTTCTCTTTGAGCCGCACTTAACACACACAGTGTGAGTGTGGTTACAGTGTGAGCGGTCCCCTCCAATGGAACAGTGGGCGGGACGTGACAGCATGCCAGGAGGTTGCTGTTTTAAGAAACATTGGCTTTAATTAAAAATACCAAATATAAATCAGGGTTCAAATGAGGACCAAATCCTCAGTGATGCTTCTGTAAATGGTGGAATTGTGTAAATGGTCAGCAACTGATGGAATTTTTCAAGTAGGCTAACATTTCACGTCTTGTTCGTTAGCTAAGCTAATAGCCGATTTGGAAACTGTGGCAGTACGAGGCCTGTCAGTCACTTACAGCACGTTCACTCATGAAATATGCATGAATGAAATATCATCTGTCCTTGTTTGCTTGGAGTGTGATGGCTTGAAACTGGAAAATGTCCACTTTTTCTGTATACTGCTTATGCTGGTCAGTCACGTAGAGCTATCAGTGGCTAAAGCGCGCTAATCTGGTGAAAGTTGCAGCGCTTAAAGATTGTTCAGGTAATTAAAGCAACTGGAAAAGCATCAAAATAATAGAGTTTATCTTTAGTATGATCCATCTATGATGCACTAATCATTATAGTCGCCCGGGCTGCAAGTCTGAAGAAAAATATGGACTTTTTTTTAGTAGACCCTGTCTCATAACACACATACACAAAAGTTAAATTTGATTTTTTTTTGTTGTTGTTTTTTTTTTTTTACTGAATTCACTGAACTGACTTTACAATTTTATATACAAATTTCAGCTAGCACAATGGATTTCAGAATTTCATGAACCGTTTTTGCAGTCAGATTTGTAGAGTTGGTTGAAGCAGCATGAAACCTCAGATGAAACTCAGTTGCTAAATCCATTTAGATTTCCTCTTCCAAGCACCAGATGTCCATACAAATTGTTTTCTGAGCCAAGGTGATTAGTCAACTTTTCAAAGGATTAGCAAAACTCTAATTAAATTTTGAATTAATGTTTAGCTACCGAGAAGTTTTCTCCTGATTAGAGGTCTAAAATATATTTAATCTGTACATTCCTGCCAACGCTAAATTCATAAAATTGGGTTCAATTTGATTTCTAGATCAAAACTAAACATTATAAAAATGGTAAATAGGCTGGTTCTTATGTCATCTACTTGAACACTCAGCTTTTTACAACATATCTCCTCATAACAGGAGGGGTGTCCTTGTCTGGCAACGTCATTCTTAATATCTTTTCAAGGCCTTTTTGTTGGGTGGGCTCCTAACTTCTTGTCTATTAAGTTCACACTGGAAGTGTCTAAATTAAATTTGTTGCGCTTTCCTGCAGAGAGGTTAACGATTGATTGCAATATGCAGCCATTTCTAATTGAATTTAGTTGCAGTGTGAAAACCCTGGCTTTAAAATTTATCATAGTTTTTAGCACAGGACATGATTTTAGTGTGAATTTGTATTAGCGTGCTGTGTACCGGAGATGTCTCGGGCTGGAAAATCCATCTTTAAAGTGCCTCAGTTCAACTTTGTGAGGGCTGTAGAAAGCCTGCGCTGTGTTCCCCTTGAGAACGAACCAGAATCAACGCTCCGGACATAATTTGCAATGACGGATTACAGAGATTTCTTCTCTCACCAGCATGAAGTGTTTTATAAAGCCAAGTCATAGCTAGAACATTGGATATAAGTAATTGTTTGGTTGACCTGAATGCAGCGAGCGCACACACACGCACACACACACTGAGGTGTTTTTGTGTAGGCTTAGACCTTCTGTTGCTAAGGGAACCAACAAAGGGAAGGATGCTGACGTCGGAGCAGATGTAGTGTTTTGAAGGCCGTTGTATATTTTTGCCATAACCTTCAACTCCTAACCCTGGACTCCCACCTTGGCGTGGGGGCGGCGGGTTGGCTAAAGGGGTAGATGGTCAGTCACACTGGGCGTGTTCAGGTGGCTGCGTGGAATTGAGAATGGCAGTCCAATTTCAGCTGCGTCACCTGCTTCTGTGTGCCACACAGGCAGGCAGGCAGACACACTCCGTCTCCACGGCTCTCCATCCTGAATCCTAATACAGCCTCAAACACTCCGACATGGGTCCTGCAGCCATCATATCACTTCAGCTCCTTCCATTACTTTCTCTTCCTCTGCCCTGTTGTGAGCGCACAGCCCTGCTCTGTGTGCTTCAAGCAGCAGCGGCGCATGCTTACCCGCTTACCTAATGCAAACACATACAGATGCACGAATACTCCAATTAAAAAAAGGTTTTACTCACACCTCCTAAGAAGCAGCATCCTGTCTTTTGTTTGTTTTTTTGGCAGGCACGCAATAACACGCACACTCGCGCACAGGTAAAAGTGACTATATCTTGATTATTTGGCACCAGGTGTGACAGCTCTGTTCCATCTGCCTTCTGAAAAGAGCCGTGGCCTTCAGAGAAATTAAATAAAGAGCAGACTAACAGGCTACTGCGGCTAGATAGTGGCACACATGGCTAAAGATACATTTCTGTGTGTGCATGGGTGTATGTGTGTGTGTGTGTTTACAGAAAGAGCAGGTGAGCCAGCTCAGAAAGGGATGGTTGAGAGTGGTGGAGGGTGGGAGTGAGTGCGAGGGGGTCCAAAGTGAATGGCTGAAGAGAGAAGCAGCTTCTCCCGGCCTCTGTCTTTGTGGCCTTTCTTTCTCTTTCTGTCAGACCCTTACTGTTATTAGCTCCGTGTGCTCCATCAGACATGCTGTTCTCTCAGTAATCACAATCAATCCAGCCCACCGAGAGCGGGCAGCAGCTCCAACTGTTCTCCTCTCACCGGATTTCTGCTCCCCTGCTTCTTTCTTTCTTTCTTTCTTTCTTTCTTTCTTTCTTTCTTTCTTTCTTTCTTTCTTTACCCTCTTTGTTATTTCCTTTGTTCCTTGTTTCTTCCCTGCCTTCTCCTTTCTTTATTGCCTTTTTCCTTCTTTCCTTTCTCTTCTTTTCCTTCACATGTTTTCTTTTCTCCTTCTTTTTTCTTGTTTTTCACCTTCTTTCTTTTCTTACACATTTCTTTCCCTTTCTTCTGTCCATCTTTTGTTAACATATTTATTTCTGTCTTTCTCTTTTTCATTTTTTTCTTGCTTGATAGATAGATAGATAGATAGATAGATAGATAGATAGATAGATAGATAGATAGATAGATAGATAGATAGATAGATAGATAGATAGATAGATAGATAGATAGATAGATAGATAGAAATGGCTTTCAAATGCTAACACTTATACTTTAGTGTAAGCATTCAGAATATGTTCAGAGTTTCTTTAAACTATCAGGTTAAGCAGGAAGTACACACAATCTAGGTCAGA
>VURO01045760.1:0-52470 GCA_015108175.1 Pelvicachromis taeniatus | reverse complement strand
CTGACTTGAGGGTTGTCCGTCTTGACTTGGGACTGACTTGAGGGTTGTCCCTCTTGACTTGGGACTGACTTGAGGGTTGTCCAGTTTTGACTTGGGACTGACTTGAGGGTTGTCCGTCTTGACTTGGGACTTGACCCTGACTTGAGGATAAAGACTCAAGACTTACTTGAGACTCGCAAAACAGTGACTTGGTCCCACCTCTGGTTAATATAACAATATACATTTTGAAATGTGTGAATTTACATCAGATCTAAAGTTTATATGTTTGTCTTTCTGCTTTCTTTTCTGCTCTTTCTCTCTCTATGAGGGAAGTGTGCCCTGTAGTCAAAAACCTATTTTTAACAATTGTGATGAAACATAATTCAAGTTTTATTGGAACCTTTGACAAGGCTTTACTCTAAATACTAATATATCATTCAACGTTATACAAGATCTGTGATAATGAGCGTCATCTCATCATCTTTTCATTACAGAAACAGCCTTTTATTCAGGTGAGGTTTAATGAGGTTTTAAACAACTTGTCACTTGTAAAAGTACACAAAGCAAAATGATTAAAAATCTGAGTCCTCATTTTCTATATAATGTATAGACACAGAAACCAAGCTTTCCCTGGTTTAGGGAAAGGAAAGCCCTGATGGCTGTCTATGAAACCCGAGACATGTTCCACACTGCCATGCCCTCTGTGGGCCCAGCGTGGGCGATAATGAGCTGAACTGCTCGCCTGCCACATTACCCATTGTCTGCAGCGAGTAAGAGACGGGAGAGAATGACCTCCAGGGAATGGAGGCACAGGTTTGAGAGATCGCACCTAAATGGAAGAGGGAATATGAAAGTGAAAGATTTCAGAGAAAACAGGACCAGGCAGAGGAACAGATTAGCTAATGTAATGTGTGAGCAGTACTTCTCAAAAGGAGAGAAACTGCACTGGATATATTAACATTTTGCGATTCTAGGGAATGAGTAACAAATAGATTATTTTCCCCAAATTCCCAACAGTTAAAAAGTTAAAAAATCCAAAAAGTTCAGCATGTGCATGATCAGTATCATGACTTATACTAATACTGATCTGAGAAGCTGTTTAATGAAATGGGGGCAAACCAGCTCCCACCATGACACGTCTGCTCCTCTGCTTTAGAGATGTCATGCTGCCAAGTAGACTGAACAG
Organism: Pelvicachromis taeniatus; assembly: GCA_015108175.1. Taxonomy (NCBI): domain Eukaryota; kingdom Metazoa; phylum Chordata; class Actinopteri; order Cichliformes; family Cichlidae; genus Pelvicachromis; species Pelvicachromis taeniatus. The sequence continues at coordinate 51,305 of VURO01045760.1, read as the reverse complement.
CTGGTCTGCCTCAGCACCAGTCAGCATGTGCTACAGAAGCCCTTGGCTGCCATTTCTGGGATCGCCCCCTAAGGCGCCTTAAGAATCCCCAAGCCACTTGAAAAGTTTCCCCTGTGTTCCCGCCAGTTCTCGCAGTGCCTGCGTGTAAAAAGGCTATTACTGCCGACTGCAATTAATTTTTAAGAGTCCAGATTCTCTAATTTATCTTTCCACAAGGCTCAGTGATAACGCATGCTCAGAGTACACTGTCACTGTGTGCTCATTTGGCTCTGGGTGCAAGATAGTAGTGATTTCTACTACACAGCACTGTACCCATTTCGTCTTTCTGCTTATCAGAGTTAGTTCATTCAAAGACATAAACCTTTTTCTCATATCCTGTCACATCAATTGTGTGACAATGGGATCTGCTTGCTTCAGATTTTCCTTTTCCATTTAATACTATAATCCACACGCTCAAGAAGCTGGCAATCCATAGAGGTTTGAGAAGTCTGGTGGCTGTTTTCATATGGCCATTGGGCTGCCATGACAGGGACAGCTGTTCTTGTCTGTGGGGACTCAGACTTCAGAGAAATCTGCTAGCAGAGCTGGCATCACCAAAGCCAACTGCCAGCCTGCCATCATACAGGAAGTTATTATAAACATTTTTGTTTGACTGAGTGAGTCAGTGCTGCCCCACGAGCATCCCTTTAAACAATCAGGTCAGGGTGTGGTGGAAAGGTATTTGTATTTTCAGTAAAATGTGTTGATCTTTAATAAACTATTCACAGTGTGAGGCTGGGAATATGACAAAGATGAGGTACAACTTAATAATTGAAAATAGTGTTAGCTTTACATATTTGCATATGACATGGCAACATAACATAACAAGTGGTTATTCAGGTGTTAGGTGTGACCTGATAAATAAGAGGAATTAAAGGAAAAAAGAAATATGCAACATAAATTAGAATATATAATAGAAGCTTGTATATGATGCAAGTTCTACAAAAAATACAACACAGTAATCACAACATTCATGTTCTTATTTGAATTTGTTTTAATAACATACTCTGTAATTATAACCTGAGTAAAAAACACATTTTGGACATCATAGACATAAAATATATTGCGATACATGCACATGTTTGTGAACTCATCAGAATTAAAAAAGGACCTCTTTAATGCAATCATTTGGAAAACTTTATTCAAACATGTATTATAACTCAGTTTATTCAAAACCAGGCAGGCTGGTGGTGTGCCAGGTGTGGCCTTTAGATTAGATTATATTAAATGGTGATACTAAAGTGGCCATAGATGTAAATGTAAGCATGAAAAGTTGTCTGTCTCGGGTGTACCCTGCCTCTCGCCCAAAGAGAGCTGGGATAGACTCCAGCCCAACTGTGACCTTGAATTGGATAAGCAGAAGAAAATGGCTGAAAATAATCCAAATAGCTTGTATTTAAATATATTTAAAGTGACACTTTACAGTCTTCTGTTATGATTTATGATAGTTTACAAAAATCGTTCCTTCAGTCTGATTCACATGCTTTGCCAATTTTTCTGTTGTTTTATGAAAACTCTATCTACATATCTATGTAAGGCTTGGGGGTTTCGAAAACCTTTGAGTCTAACACATTTGAGAGTTCAAAAACAAACTCTGTTACAGATATGTAGGTATTCATGTAAAATCACACTGTTTTAACACCTAATTTGGTGTGCTGTCTTGAGCTATGGATTTTGGAAACTACAAACTAAAAGAGGATGAATACACTTGGATTCAGTAGAAAATGTTGTCAGTAACTTGTGTCGATTGTTTGTTAGCTGAAAAGGCACTGTAGTATTTTTCTTTTCTTTTTATTACTAGGAAGTCTGACATTGATATACCAGCGATGTTGTAAACTACACCGCAAAACTGCATAATTTACATGCACCAACAGTGCAAAGTACTTTGAATTATGACTTATCTGTAATACAGACACTATGCAGTCCCATTAATCATAACGTGCTTTATGCTTCCTATTACACAGTTGTACTACCACGAAAAGCTGGATACATGCTCTAGCAGGCAGATATATTGTGCAATATGGCTATTGTGATTGTGCTGCAGATGACACTGGACCTGAGCCATCCAGCAAACAACCACATGGCAGCAGCACAAATATTGCTCTCACAGTGGGGCTGAAGTAGATACTGACCACTGTTTAATGGTTGAAAGAAATGCAATAATGTAACAGTGTTGAGCTGAGCCGATACCGCATTTACCACATGCTCTCTATTCATCAGCTGCTAATTATTTGTAAAAATAAACAAACAAACAAACAAAAAACAAATCCAACTCTTGTGCATATAGCTATATGTCCAAGATGAGAGGTCACCTGTCAAATTGGCATGCAGATAGGATATCCAAGTAACTGTGGTTAGATGGAAACAAATTAGTGAAACCCATATAAGGGACAATGGTTAAAAAAATACTTTATGCAGGATTCTCAGACGTGTTCACACGAGAAAGAGGAAAGGATGGTGAGGGGAGCTCTGCTTGCAAAGATGGTGAAAATTACCATCAGAAAGCTGGGGTATAATCTTTTCTGAATAGAATTCTATTAAATGTGGCACCATGTGATAAATGGCTGGGCTGTCAGATGCTAGCAAGCAGACTCAAATGAGCTCTTATGAAGCAGGCAGCGTGTTAACAGTTACACCAAGTAGAGAGCACAGCAATCACACTACATATTCTGGGAATTGGGGGAGTTGAATTATAGTTTCCACTGAGATAAAAAAATAAAATATATTCTTGCCACCAGTTATTAGCTGTATGCAAACAGATTAAGTAGTTTGCTACTCAGCAGATACATCATATATCACATGTCAGTGGAAAAGAGAGAGAATTGGGACAATCTTTATCATTTCAAGTCAGCACCTGAAGGATGCTAGTCACTGAGTGGCTTTTTAGACAAAAATGTTTTCTTCTGGATAGTGATGCATTCTGTGGTGTCTTTATTTGAACTCTACCCTGCTTGGTACAACAGTGAGTTTCAATATTGCTTATTTTTCTGATGAAAACATGAATCATTTGCTTTATGCTAAGTGAAAAAAGGGATATTGACAGAAGCCAAAATAAAAAGTTAACATTGTTTTCTCATATGTTTTTTACAATAACAATAATAATAATAATGAATATAATGATACTAAGGAAACTTTTATTTATTTTATACCAGCAATTTTATGTCATTAACCTAATTGTTGTTTACTGTACTGTTGTGTTATAAAGGAGAAGAATGCTACACAACTGTATATCTAACTGTACTGGTTATTTTATACATTGACCAGTTATGTTATACCAAACATAACATGTAAAACAACACGAGCTGGAATCAACCAGCCAGTTTGTTTTATTTAAGGTGCAGTGTCAACACGCAGTGTGGTCCCAGTACACTTTACACTTAAAGAAAATTCATGGAAAAAATAAACTGCAAGTTTATATTTTTAATCAAATAAAACAACTGCATTAAACATTAGTGTTAAAAGGATGTTGGAATAGGAGGGGTTAAGCATCAACCAGAATCTCGCAAGATCTTCCTCTCTTGTCTAAGGCATGCTGAGAATCATTATCACACAAAGAGAATTACATCTCTCCAGATTTGGGGCACAAGATGGCTGCACATGTGACTGTGCATACAGGGTAGGCCTGCCACTCCAGCTCTCTGTAAGCTGCTGCTTATCTGTCACTTTGGCTCGCTACTGTGGTAATTTATATAGTACACAGAGACAGAGATGGAGATGGCAAACAAAAGAGATAATCTTCTTCATTTGTAGGTGACTTGTCATCTTTGTTGTCTCACTTACCATACGTAAACTTTCTGATGTTCTCATCCTTGTGAGTCTTTATACTATAAGTTTTATAAGTTTGTTTGCTTTTTAAATGTTAACTGACTGACTGATGCTCTGTTTGCTGTTGGCAGTTGGTGATGAAATTAGGGATGCCCAGGAGATGGCATGTTGTGGCATGCCAGTCCCAAATGGCTTTAGAAGCAAATGGCAATGGGGTATTTCAGCCCCTCCCTTTTTAAATCTCTAATTAACACTTGGCAAATAAACATAGCTCTTTGGGGAATAGTTAATAAGAGACCCGAAGCTGATTATTTGTGTGTATAGAGGCTCTAGAGATCCCCCAATCAAGACCATTGGAAATACAGAAAACAGTCATCAGTGGGAGACTGTGTCTGTACTTGATAGAGTTGTCCAATTCTTTGGGAGGAAGAGGAAAGGGAGCAGTAGCATCAGAGAAGTAGTAAAAAATTACAGTTTTACTGATTTTTATATTTAAGCTATCATCCTTATTTTGAGTGATCTGAATCAAGGACAAAACTGTCAACAAGATGAGGGACTTAAGTCTAATTCTGCCTTACAGTAAGAGCTGTTCCCATTAGTTGGGACCTGACTGATGGCATCAATCTAAACTCTGTTACATTCCTTTTCCTCTGCCTGCCACAGAGCCTTTACTGCTGAGTCAAGGAGTGTTGACATGCCTCAAAGGTGCTCTAATTTTTTATTTTAATTACTTTTTTTTGTTGTATAACCAAAATCAAAATTCCAGCCAGTGTCAGTTTTATACCATATGAAATGTATACTTTCTACTTTCAGACTGTGTTGTCAAGACTGTCATTTATCTTCATGTACCACTTTTAATCACTATGTATTCCTAATATAAATAACCATTAAGAAATCATACTCTCCTGGCCATGTTCCTATCAGAGGTATTACTGGCCTCTTGGTTCCTTGTGCATTAGAGGGTGTGTTCATTCCAGCACAGTGATGCATTCAATCTTGGTGTTTGACATGTTGTTTACAAGTGGACTGTTCTCATTCACAGAAAGGATACAAATCAAAATGTGTTAATGGTAATTCAAATGTATATATATATATATATATATATAGATAGATAGATATCCGTCCTTCCTTCTGGCTGTATTTAGATTTACAATGTTTAGATTAATTTTCTCTTAAATAAAATAGCAGTGTTGGAGCATTCCCTGTAGCATGAATCTCTAGTTTCTTTGTTACCAGTTCTTCATGATTATATTTGTCAGTGAAAACATTTTTGCCTAAATATGTGGCAGATATCTTTTGACCACACAACTCTGGCTCAGAAAGAAGGCAGGAGAGCACAGTGGAAATAAATACATTTTTAAAAAGTATAATTAAGTAACCAATATCTCTTTGGGGAAATAAATTATTCATGGGTTATTTGGTAAGAATTTGCATCTGCTTAGAAAGCTACATGAGAGAGAAAGGACTCTGGAAAAAAGATGAATGTTTATATAACAGGAAAGGCACAGACAGAAAAAAGAGTATTTTGAATGGGACCTAGACAAAATAAACTTTAAACTTTAAGCTTTAAACTTTAATTTGGCTTTAAACTGCAGGAAGTAGAAAACTGCCAACTGAAAATGTATGTAAGTCTCTTTTAACATATGATGGAAGAAAACACACTTCTATTAAGCATAGGCTCAATGACTCTGTAAAACGCATGTCTTAGAATTGTTTACTTCAAGATGTTGATATGTTAAACATTTGTGATAGCTTCTAATTAGCTTCTAATAGCTAATAGCAGAGAGAATAGAAGCTACAGAATGGCATTTATGCATAGAAATGTAATGTTCTCATACTGTGTGTGCCTTTTTAGATACAGCTGTTTGCTACTGTATGTGGTTAGTAGTTAAACTTATTTGAACAAGCTTTAAGTCCTATTTAAAGCAGAGCTTGTCACAATTGCAGCAATCAGGCTACATAAGTGCAGGCAGTTGCACTTGCGGTCAAGTTGAAGTGGTGTGTGGATACATCCCAAATCACTAAAAATGGAAGCTCAACTTCCCTATGTGAGGAATGTGGCTTTACTTTTTTACAGTGGTAGGAAAAAAGACTCAAATCATTCATCTTTTATTCAGTCAGTGTATTCACTTGTTTGGGTGAAAAAGAAAATACATCAAAAATATGCATCAACCAGGAAAAGGAAAAAATGCGTCTTAAATCCATCAATGAAAGCTAACTCATCAACTGTCAGTTGTTCACTCCTGTGTCAGTACAGCAGCTGTTAATGCTGCTATCATGATGTGTTATGTGTTACTATGTGAAAAGCAGAGGAATCTGTGTAAATGTGTCAGCTTTTAAAGTCAAAACCACAACTTGTACTGGCGTGGTTTAAAAACAGCGTGCACCGTAGGCAGTTGATTTACAGATTTGTGTTTTTTGTGTGTCTATGTGTCAGTTTCTAGCAATAAAATGTCATTAAAGCAAATTTATGTTTCTACAAACACTTATTAATTTATATTGGATCTCAATGTAAATCAGACCATAGCATAAATTGGCTTTGAAGCCTGTAGAGTAAAACAACGTAAGCAGGTTAGAGATAAATATTTCTGAAGACGTTTCTGCATCTCCCACTCTGACAATTAACTCTGAACATTCAACCCCAAAATGAATATTTTTGGTTTGTTTGTTTTGTTGCAATAAATCATATATTTCAGAAACTGTAATGTGTACATGCGAGAAGAGTAATAACACGCACCAAATGAGTTTGGTGTTTCTTCAACAAACAGTGCAGGACTAATTAGGTGCCAAACGTCTGGAACTTTTTTTCCCCTGTACAACAAGAAGAGAAAAACGCTACAGTCACAGCATCTTTAAAAGAACTAAAGCTGGATAAAATTGTCTAAAGAAACAAGTTAGATCAGGACATGGATACTCTTTTCTTTAAACCTCAAATGAGAGTTACCTTAATCAACCAAAAACATCAGGAGCTTGCCAGATAAAAAAAAAAAATCTTTTTAACGATTAAAAAAGAAACAACACAAGAATATTCACTAATTTATACACTATACCTGTACCACAGTTAAAACATCTTTTATTTGGGCCACAATAACTTAGAGTCATCATCCTGGACTTACCAGCGTAAAGGAAGGAGGAAAGAAAGCTAAGAAACATGAAGTAATTATTGTATTATTGTAATTATAAGAGATCCATATTACAACCTAAATCTTTCTAGGTTCCAGATAGGAGCAAGGAAATCTGATGGTGAAATAATTAGCACCTAAATGCAGACTGATTTGATTTGATCAGTAGATCAGGAGCACAGGGATCTTTGAGCAATAGAATAATTTTCTCCCAGAGGAGATTTTACCAGCCCATCATATCATCGGGAAAAGAATGCCTTTCCTACACCCCCCCCCCAACACCCCTGATCATCAGTGTCTTTGCATCCAGCACAGTGATTAGTAAATTTGAAATGCTTTCAAGTGTGATGCCGAGTTACTGCGTGTAATACAGTTATTCATCAAAACTGCAGAAGCAATAAGATATTATCTTGCATTTGTTCACTTGACTAATACTCTTTTGTGCTGGGAGAACCAGACTGCAATATGCTACAAAGCTGTACATAAATTAGATGTTGAAAGTTCAAATAAGTTTCTCGAAGAGTTAGTACTTTATGCATTAAAAAAACAAAACAAATAGAAATGCACTGTACTGCAACATGCATGTCTAATGGAGAAGACAACAGAGTTAGACTCCATTCAAAATGTGGGTTACCTGTCATCTTCACCCCGCATCACATATAAAAATGCCATCTTTGGTGCAATACGCAGCAGTGACTGCTACTGCACCTAAAGATGTCTACGTTGGAAATCACCTACAGTATTTCTGTGAAATAAGGGTCTTTAATCACTGGATCAGTACATTCTTAATTTTATGCTAAAGCACTAGTGTGGATAAATATTCAAACTCTTACACAACATATCTCATTCATGCCCTGACATTGACAGAGAGACTGGATTAATATAAGCTCCACATCTTGTTTATGTTTTTGCAAGTATTTGGCTTTCCACATCAAATTACACAGTGTTGCCACACAGAAAAATATAGTTTACTTTGTTTGACATTTCTACAAAAGTTGTTAAATAGAATAAACTATAAACTATTCAATATGATGGAACTAGTGTAAAACATTTTTCAAGCAGTTTGCCTTATCTGCTGAATTTTCTTGTCCAGGATTGAGAGTGGAGCCATGTAATAGTTCATAACTAGCTGTTCACAGTTAAAGAGCCTTATCATCAATATGCACAAGGTGATTCTAGATTGCTTCTCCGTCTGTGAGGGATTCAAGGGTCTGTTCAAATAAAGAGTAACTCAAAGTCTTCTAAATATGGCAACAGGAGGAAAGAGGGAATCTAACCTTGGTAGAAAGTGAAGAATGTAGGTGTCAAAGAGATAAAAGATGTCACAGTCAGAAATTAAAATCAACCAAACTATGGTCTTAAAATATCCTGCACATTTGCTGTTGGCAATAATTTGAAGATATATGTTTAGGTCAAAGAAAGATATCTTATTGAATAACATAAATTTGAGTTTAATTAATTTTGTGCTATTTTACTGCGCTCTTTTAAAGTTGTTGCACCTGTTTTCCCATACAAATATATTCATTTTACTGCTGTGTGTGGTAAAGAAAAGCATCAAGTTCTTTGTTGTATGGATTACTAAACAGTTCAATGGTATATCTGCTTGTTCATGAAAACCTGAATACAATTTGACAGTGATTTTTTTTTCTTAGGTTTTATTTGTAAAGGACTCATTGAAGGTTTAAAAGAGGTCTTTAAAAAAATGAGTTTATTTTTAAAATGGTGCAGGAGCCCTGGATGTTACTGGTACACACATTTTGGCCCCTGGTCAAGTCTCATGCACCATATTTTGTATTGCTCAATATTCTATACTGCAAGACTCATTTTGTTTCACCTGTATGTGTTTCTTGTAGATTTTAGAAAAACAGTTCGTATTTATTTTAACAAAGCTGGAGCTTTGATGAATCCCTTTAAGATTAGTGCCAACTTATAGTAGTGGTACTTTGAGAACACAAAGAAGAAGGCTTCTGAGGTCAGCTCTGTTATTCAGCGGTACGTCTTCTGGCAGCATAGACATTGTGATCAAAAAGCACCACCAGCGTCACCCTATGAATGGTTAATTTCTTCTTTTTTTCCCTCTTTCCTTATTTTCTTTCACAGTGTGTTAAAGATTCAGCCCATTATTATCTCCAAGGTGCTCCCAGTGTGCTTTGATCTACATCTCTGCTGCTAATGCTACAGAATCAATCAAAGGCTTTTTGACACACACATTTAAATAGTTATATCTTTCAACAACACAGGATATTAATCCACAAGTCTCTACTGTAAAAACAGAAACACTTTGATTGTTTCACCTGAACAACAGACAATCTAATCTATTCTTCTCTGCATGAACAAAAGAAATATGTATTTAATAATTTAAGATCTACATTTACTTTATATTCACATTAGCTACTGTAGTGCACTTTTAAAGGTCAGTTTGACTTTGCACTTTATGACTCTAGCATTCCTTTCTCTCACCCCTATCTTTTACAAGTTAGTACATTCAGTGAACAAATATTCAGGACAGTGTGACTTCAGAGAGAGAAAGAGAGACTGTAAGAGACCTGATCAAAGACTGGAAAAGTGCTATCTTATTGGGTGTAACCTGAAATGGCACGGATAGCCATCCTGAATCCGTCTCCATTTCCTTGTGTGTCTGACCTCAGTACCAGCTGCTCCCTGTGGCAGTGTATTTGTGCTACAGCCCTCTGGCCTTTGGATAACCTGATTGTTGTGCGTCTCTGTCCCTGCAGTACAAACAGGTGGAACAGTACATGTCCTTCCACAAGCTGCCTGCAGATATGAGGCAGAGAATCCACGACTACTATGAGCACCGCTACCAGGGCAAGATGTTTGATGAGGAGAGCATCCTGGGAGAGCTGAATGAGCCGCTCCGAGAGGTGGGACAAGTGTTTCTGTCTCGCTTTGAAACAGCTGCACATGCAGCTCTAATGCGTTCGAAAGCTTGTGCACTTCTTGACATTCCCTTCATTTCAATTCACATTCACTGACATTTTAGCCTTACACAAAAGCATAGTGTGACTAAATAATCTTCTTTTTTTTAGAAAAAAAACGGGTGGGGGGCTTAGAAAAAGAACAAAACAGTAAATGACGTTTGCACAGTTGACATTTTTACTGTTGTCACTCTAATATCCCTCATGGCCATGTCTTTGAAAAGTCAATGCATTTTGTAAAGTCACAGTGCTCTTGTCACTAATCACTGTCTTTCTCTTCAAACAGGAAATTATCAACTTTAACTGTCGAAAGCTGGTGGCATCCATGCCGCTATTTGCCAATGCTGACCCAAACTTTGTCACCTCTATGCTCACCAAATTGAAGTTTGAGGTGTTCCAACCTGGGGATTACATCATCAGAGAAGGCACCATCGGAAAGAAAATGTACTTCATACAACATGGGGTTGTCAGTGTTCTAACGAAAGGCAACAAAGAGACCAAGCTTTCGGATGGCTCCTACTTTGGGGGTAAGATAAGCTGCTTCTGGTACGGCCAACCAAAATCAAAGGTCACATGCCTTCACGCGCACCTTTCTGTGGAGCTTAAATCTACTTTGTTTTGATGATAATAATGCTATCCTTAAGCACTTTAAGAGGTTGTCCTGGGATTTAATTTTTGTTTGTGATGCAGTAGCATTTGGCTAGAGCTATTCTGGGTCTAATGTTAGCACATTGTGAGCTTGAAGTAGTATATTATGCACCGCTTGACACCTAACTTGAATATTCAGCTTCATGGTTTATGCAGGACCTTTCCCTTAATTCACATCATGAGCTGCCTCTTAAATTTAGGGCATATCCAAATTATAGAAACAGTGCTTGCTGTAGTGCAACTTAAAAAATATGCACCCTAACGTCAAAGAGGTCAGGAATCTGTGAAATTACACACCATCAACTCCAAATGCTTAGGGCTGCTATAACCCATAGTTGTTATGCACTTAACTCGGTGTTATGTTCTTAATCAGGGTCAGATAATGCTTAGCCTTCTTTTGGTCCCAAAGAGCCTATGACACATGTAGGAGACAATCCTGCCATACTGCCCTCACCAAATACCAATTAATTTGCCCAGTGACAGCATATCATTTAGACTATACTGTTAAGTAATTAGAAGTGGTGGCAAAGCATTAACAGCACATGACCTGCCTGTGGAAGTTTAATTACGCCTTGCCTGCTCAAGTCCATCTCCATGCCCTCTCTCCAGGGGGTTCTACAGAAATAATGAAAAGATGGCAGGCATTCTATCTCTGCACATGCCAAAACTAATCAACATTTTCAACAACATGGCCCCAGCTCTCTCTAGGGCCATTTTGTCTCAAATGTTGTCCAAAATGTTCCAGCCTTTGGGCCGTCTTCAGCGAGACAGGCTTCAGATTCAGAGAAATGTTGAGTCTGCTTACAGGCTTGTTTCCAGCACATGTATCCCTGTAATGGCACAGTTTGGGTGAAAGCTTGGCCACTTGAAGATGCTGAGTCAAAGCTACTGAAGAGGACAATTTCACTAAAATGCATTAGAGTAAATGCATTTCCATTTAGGTTCTTTCGTCCTTAAGTAAACATAAGTATCACAACACACAAAAGTGCAAAAGCACTGATTCTGAAACCAAAATTGGCTTGCTTGCTTTAATCTTAAGCCTTGGATCTGTAATTATTTTCCCATTCGTGTAATGTAGGCACAAGGCTTTTGACTCCATTATCCTGTGAGTATTGCTGGCAGTGCCACTTCTCCTGGGGTGTAAGGGTGGGGGCTAGTGAGGTAAGTCTAGAGCCACTGGGAGTTTGTTACCAAACATGAGTTATTCATTCATGAAATTAATTGGTGCAGGATCAGCACAGAGAGTGTGTGGCACATGTGGATTTCAGTGTGGCTGTCGGTATCAGCAAGCATAAGTCTGAAAGCAGTGACTGTTTTTTTTACTTTGAGACTGAACAAAAATATGGAGATGTACCCTGCATAGACTGTAATGTTTTGTGACTGTGTGAGTAAATGAATGAGAAACAGAAACTGTCCAGTCTTCTGTCTTCTTATTGTCAAACTGTGTCATTATCAGTGGGTCCCAGTTTGCAGTTCAGCTAATTGTTTGTATATTTGCTCTTCTGCAACAAAATTACATACCCTAACTCATTCACTTACGGACGATCTGAATTATTTACACAGTTATATACTCAGCAGTCTGCTCCAGTTTGTTAGCTGTTGGATTAGCTCAAGCCAGAGAGCCTAAAGTCTAAAGTGGACACGACATGCCCTGGATGGGAGCGTCTGCTGGGCACACAGCGATCCAGTTGAGAGGGGAAATGTAATGTGACTGCAGTACTAACGCCAAGGGACACGTGGACCGGTGCCAAGGCTGCTCTCTGGATGCTGCTCTGGGCTCAAAAAGAAAACATGCACCCAGCATCACAATCCTCTGCTTGCCTCTTTCACTCCTTATAGTTCAATATTGAGATGCTTAGTATCTGAACAGCATCTCTCCTACCCACTTAGCGACCAGACTGAGGAGGTTATTGTGTTGTTATAGTTCATCCTTTGTTGCCTGCAGTGTTGGCAGCGCAGACTGTGGATCTCACTTGGTTAGAGTAAAGATCAGTGGTGGCTGTGTATGCCAGACAGAGGTGCTTATCAAAAACTGCCTTTGCCTCTAAGATGGCTCACTTTGACTCTCATTGAGTGGCTTGTAGTAGCTCTGAGTTGGTAGGAAAAAAAGAAAGAAAAAAAAAGACAGAGTTAGAGAGAGGGAGGGGAGGGAGGAAGAGAGTTGAGTTGACTGCACACTTTTCAATCTCCTGTGTCATCTTTTGGCTGTACTCACTCTGAGTGGTTCTCTGTAAATTGTGCTCTCTAAATCCCTAGTCTTGTGAAATCCTAGGTTAAGGAACTAAGACTTCTCCCATTTAGTCTCACTCTCATTTTTTTCACCCACCCCCAATCCCACTATCGGTGTTCAGACTGGCTGTGCTTATATAGCTGCTAAATGGCCACCTTGACCAAGTGAGTCAGTGCAAGGAGCTTGCAGGAGCAAAGGCCCAGGTAATCCTTCAGTCCATAACCCAGTTAACACCTCTGCAGCTCTTCTGCTGGAGAAGTTATGACTGAATGACAGAATGGTTGATATTATATAGAGAGTAACAGGTTGGATAGGATGATATATTTCTGTGTTTTCACACAGTGTAAGATTTGATACAACATAATATGTTGTGACGCATGGTTGGGCTGCATCGTCCAAATACTAAAGGTGCCGTGCTGTCAGCTACAAACATGATGTAATGCTGCAATGTTATGTGTACAACTGATCAGCCACTGCATTTACACCACTGACAGGTGAGGTGTGTAACACTGATCACAAATTATTATGCAGTGTTTTGCTGGGAAAGCATAAATCCCAAAATTCACATTCACATTAGTGTGATACACTATGTTCCATTCTTGCAGACCAAGCAGAAAAACCCATAGCAACACCACCCCGAACAGCAATGGCCTCCCCCAGTGGGACAATATGCCCCACCACATTACAAATATTACCCTGGAAAGGCTTGAGGACTGCAGCAACGAATCCAAGGCACTAACCCAGCATTCTAAGTCCCCCGATCCCAATCTAATAGAGCATTCAAAAGAGATGCCAGATATGCCAACCCGCAGGATCCAAGAGATCTACTGCCAACATCACTGGGTTACGCTGTTGTGCCTGGCACTGCAGAACAGCCAAATAGGTCCTGTGTCTGGGGATGGGAATCAAGAAGCAATTCTTGTAGAAATTCTCAGTAGTCCAGTTCCTTAGAATTGTTAGTCTGCCCGTTTATCGATCCCGCTTATCAGTTCTTGCACTCTCACATTATGGATCCAAGCTTCTTTTTTTTTTGAATGCCTTTATTATATTGTGGTTAAGTAGTATATACTGTACACACTAAGTATACACTAAGTTTACATTACTTAGCATTACTTAAAACATATGCATTATTAATCCAATTGTAATATTTCCTGGTCAGTAGTAAATTATATTTCATTGCTTTCAGCACTTCCTACACTAGGATTTATTTACCAGGCTTTTTGAGCCAAAACAGCTGTAAATTTGTAGATTTGAATGTCTTCTACAGTATTGTGTAAAAAGCAGTGGGATTTATGCATAATGTCTGTTATGTGCAGATGCATTACTGGTTCACCCCCTAATGAGGTGGTCTTTTTTATGCTTATTGTAAAACAAAACAAAAATACAAACAAACAAAATCCCATTCTTCTACAATGTTCAACAAGAGGTACAAGAACTGGAGTGAAAATGAGATATTGACAAAGCCTGGAGGACTATTGCTCAGGACCACTTTACTTAGAACTATAATGAAAAGGAATCAGGGGTGGCTCAAAACTTTTGCACAGTGCTGTAAAAATCCCCCAGCTGAAGTTCAAGATGGTGGAAAAGAGATGATGAAATGTGACAGGACCTCAGCGTCAGCCACAATACTGAAAAGAAAAAAATCCCAGAAATGTTCTACCTGTCTGTGGTTGCTAGCCAAACAGAAGGTGTTCGTGTGACTATGCTAATGCTGTGAGGGAGCGAGCATTGTATGTCACTGGGAATCAGTAAGCCCGTTGTGGATATTCCAAAGGTTAGAGAGTGTCTGCTCTGTAGGCTGGGGGCTTTGTCGGGAAAGGAGATGGGACCTGACAGTAGGACTCAGAGTCCAGGTGAGCTTTGCCACACCAGGCTGCAGGACACAAATTCTTTATCACAGACCAAGGAGGCCTGCTCATATTCATTAATTCACACTCACACACACCTGTAACCATAGAGAAAGACAGGTACAACCATACACATGTAAACATCATGCAGATAGATGCATACTAAGACTAACACATTGAAAGGGCAGCATTTGTATTCACTTACATTCATCAAGTAGCTTTCTTGTACCTCATGCATTACACACAAAAAGTGTTACGTGTAGATGCAACACTGGTTCATCTCTTAGATGCCTTTTTTATGCTTAAATGATTTGGGGTTAAGCAGCTTAACAAACAAACAAAGAACACGTTTCATGTTCAAATATACCTTAGTTACTTTAATTATGAAGCCTATTCACTTACATGCATTGACTTTTTTTTTTAAATCTCATGTGAACATGTTATTGTCTTTACTTGTATCAATCTTATCTAAAATAATTGACTGCATTTTATCCAGCTTCTTGCATCCCTTTAAGGATGGGAAAATTTATCAAATCTGACAGAGAACATAATTAGTGGACCTCTAACATGTTATTGACTGTGGAGTATTTTTCTTATAATACATTTTTAAATTAAGCTGTAGATAATGAGAAGCCTGATTTCAAATAAATGTGAGATAAAAAACATAAACCTCACAAACTGCCACACGAGTAAAACTTGAACTGCTCCAGAGGCCTTTAATGCCAACACCATGCTTCAGACAAATGATAAGAACATTGTGGTCTGGTGTTTTGAATGCATCTGTGAGAACTAAAAGCATAATCATAGAATTCCTTTAGTTAATACATAAAAGACTAAATACTTTTAAAAGTGTCAGTTACTTGCAGTGAAGGGCTTTCTAACTTAGACAACATTTTAAGAATTGTAGTGCACAGCCAGCAAAAGTAGGGAAGATTGAAGAGCTCTAAAGATCAGAGAGCTCTAAAATCAGAGGCATGCAGAGTGGGAGGAGAAGCTGCAGGAAGTTAATGAGCCAGTAGGTGAGCAGGAGGAGAAGAGAGCTTGCTTTGGCAGCAGGGAGTGTGACCAGGCAGCTTGGCATTTTGGTGATGAAGTCAGCAGAATGGTGTGGAACTTAATGAGAAATGTGGCTGGAGGTGGTGAAGCCTGGCAAAATAGGTGACTGGGAGCAAAGCAAGCTGGCTGGTACACAAGGCACAGTCTAATGTACCAACCTGACCATACACCTGTGTGTTACAGAACGTTCTGACAAAGACCGGCAGGAAAGCTAGGTTTGATATAATACAGAAGTTAATAACAATGAGCATGAGTGACCATGAGCAGCTATCCCCCCCCCAAAAAAAAACAAACAAAAACAAACCCATACAGACAGCTGCAGGGAGCTGCAAAAGTCAAGATAAAGGGGGTTGGATATTCGTTGGAAATAAAAGGGACATATGTTGTCCAGGTTGGAGTTTTCTTTTCTTTCCAGTTGTGGAGCAATCATTATGACAAGCATGTTGGGTATATTAAAAACATAATTAATGGTTCTAAAACAAGGCTTGTCTTTAGAGAAAAAATATACTGCCTTTCTAGTTTTCACAAAAAAAAATTTTATATAACAGCTGTCCCTTGAAATGCCAAAAGACAGCTGGGACTTGTCGTTTCTTCTATTGGGCTGCATCATCCAACAGAAGGCTATGTGTATTCTGACCTTGGTGAACACACATTGGCTTCCACTGGGTGATGTCTTCATCCTCTTTTAGCAGAGAAACATTCAATTTTAATTAACGTCATTCAATTTTAATGAATGCATTGTCAGTTAAGTGTGAAAAAAGAGTGCATCGTGGTAATGTTAAAATGTTGTGTCTTCAGCACTGGCCTGCCCAAATACAATACTGGAAACATGCAGAACTGCTAGGCCTGATCAAAGCAGAATGGAACAGTGAAGCAACAGAACAGCAATGCTGATTAATTCAGTCGCAGCTTTTTTTCCCTTATTGCTTTTATTAAAAATTGTGTTTTAGCAGTAATGACAAAAGAATACTATCAGTATGTCATATTTTGATCACAACCAGTCAGCTATTTTGTATGTTGATAATATTATAGCTTGGTTCATTGTGAATAACAAAGCCCAGAAATGGAACCAATAAAGAACTGCCTCACTGTAAAGACCAAACAGTAATGGGTAATTGTAGAAGCAGAAGTCAGTTTGAGGAGAAAACACACACCCCTCAGAGAACACAGGGAGAGCGACACCATCTAAGCTTGTTCTATGATTTCATGCAGGATTTGGGGAGCACTGCAATGAGTCAGAGATGTGAGTAAGCAGTGGGAATAGAAGATTCATAAATAAATTGAATGTAACTTATGAGCCATCAACAAAAGCAGCCTCAAGTTGAAATGGAGTGCAGAAGTGCTCATTTGTGTAGCATAGTTTGTGTCTTACATTTTAGAGTAGGCTCCAATAGAGACCCAAAGTGTTCAAATGATATCAAATGAATACAAAATATATGCATAGAGAACAATACATACATTCTGACTTGTCATCACAGACGAGTCATATGGTCGAGCTGTTAGGCTATGTTGGCTATTCTTTTGCTCTTCATGGAGTTCTTTGCCTTTCTTTTGCAATCAAGTTGTTGTCACCATTAACATCATATCACAATTACATATACAGTATATTTGTGCTTGACTTTGATAAAGTTATAACTCGGGCTCAAAAACAGGTCCTCAGGGGTCCAAGACACTTCTAACTAAACTAAATATTTAATACTGACCCTCAAGGCATATGCATTTAGCACACTAATCTTATTGTTTGTGGCTATAACATGTATATATTTTAGTTATTTTCATTACACTTGGAGTTCAAATGAAACTGCGCCGGGGTTCCCTTTCTTTCGGCAAACTCAGTTATAGGCCTGATAGCTTACTGTGGCTCAATACCTGACTTCATCCAGAAACCCACAGAACAAGAGGATTTAATACAGAGCTGTGACACTCCTCTCCAGAGGGGATTACTGGAGCAGTGCTGTAGAAAATGGACTCCCCAGTACAGCTATAGACAGGGCTACCCTGCCAGCAAAAAAGCATTGCAAATTTGTATATAAACTGTTGTTTTACTCAGTTGTTCACATCTACTCACCTCTTCTGCTAACTTAGGTATTGTCCATTTTAGGCTCTCACACACAAACAGTAAAACACCCCATATGAGGTTATTTTTATGCTTCATATATAGTACACACTGTATTTCTTGCTTACTTCCCTGTCGAATCATGCATTCAATCTTCATCAGTTCCCGTGTCTCAGTTTTCAAACCACTGCACACAATCATCGCCACTTTACACTTAGTGACCAGAAGAATGCAAGCCAGGGCGGTCTCTGCGCAGAGGTTTGTGAAACTTATTGTCATCTTACGTTACGGCGTTTTTTTGGCTTTTGTCATATAAAAGCCAAAATTTGATCTGTTCACTCATATATTTTTTATTTCTTTATTTCACAAACTAATGGATAATGTCACAGTGACTACATCAGTCTCTGTCTATGTGCTTACCAGTATCTGTCACTGACAACTGCTAGGACACCATGAAGACTTTCATTTTAGGTTAATGAGATCCTTTTGCGGAGTATGATAAGTGGGAGCAGTATAAGTGGGTTGGGCAGTGTAATTGTAAATAAAATCTGCTCCAAAGAACACTAGGCTCTTATGTACGCCGAGGTCGTGGTGAATAAATTGAACTGAAGTTCAAAGTGTTAATGCTATGGTGATTCTTGCTGCCATTTTTGTATTGACAATATATGTATAAGCATATAGGGAATAATATATAGGCATTCTAAATATTAAATTATGTTGACCCTCTGACCTCTCCTTCAAGGCATTTTATGAAAGACATACTTTCATAAAATGTCTTTTTTTTTTAAATTGTGATTAAAACTCTACTGCCTTTGTTTGAATAGGCAACATTTAGGAAAGTATTCTAGTATATGGGGATTCAAGATATCACATTATAGATCACATTCAAATATCATGCAGCATTTGACCAATGATCCCACTTTTACTAATCACACCTGCCTTTCTTTTAAGTTGACTCCAAAATATGTAAAAAAAAAAAAATAGGTTTAAAGACAATATTGTCAAGAGAATGAGCTTCCTAACAAACTGTAGTTTAATATGCTGAATAACTTATTAAGTTGAACTTAATAAAATGAATATATAATAGGCATTGCCTACCCCTACATAATGTTTGTGTATAAAAATACTATTCTTTTAAAACCAAATACTGCCCAGAGAGTGAGCTATTATTCACTTCAATCCTGTCACATTCTATATGTTTTTTTTTTTTTGTTGCTTCAACTCAATTCAGTTATCACAACCGAAGCTTTGAATGTGAAGTAAGAAAGACACTTTTTGAGAAGCTTTTATTGCACTTATGATAATGTAACATGGTTAACATTATTTGACTTTACCTGTGTCTTTACTGCTCCATAAGCAATGCACGAAGGTGAGGTGCAGGAAAATGAAACTTGAGCAACTATAAGACAGCAACAGACAGTAGCCTGAAGAGCCTAGTGCAGATACATTTAAATGAATGAATGTATTGCATTTGTTTATTTTCTAATTTAATTTAATTTGGTCTGTCCTCATGTTATTCTACTAATAAATTTCAATAAAGTAAATATTGAATTGCATTTATTTCCTATTTTTTATCCTAGGAAAGCAATATCTAAAGGCTCCAATAGAGACCTAAAGTGTTCAAATGACCTGATGTGGTAGAAATAATAAAAATATATACTAAAGAAAATAATAAATTGTTTATATTAATATCTATTTTTTTATTTAAAATACTAAGAATACCTTTTTTCTTTTTTAAAAAAACATCTCTACTTTTTATGTAGAGAAAAGAAAAAAATAAATTTAAACTTGAACATACATTGAATCATTTTGATGGTGGTGGTGGAGAGAGCTGTCAAATACGCTAGATCAGAATCTCTTCAGAAAGGTTTTATTTAGTGGAAATTATGTTTGCCATTTGATAGTAATTAAGGATGCTTCTAATTAAGCATATGGCACTGTTCCTACTTAACTGCTTTAGCCTTTAGTAAAAATTACTTCTAAAGTACTTCCACAAATATACACTTTTTAAAAAATTCTGGTTATAATGCAGATGACCTCCAGCTTTAAACACCAGATCTTATCTGTTGTGTTTTCTTACAGAGATATGTTTGCTAACACGGGGCAGAAGGACAGCCAGCGTCCGAGCTGACACGTACTGTCGCTTGTACTCACTGTCTGTTGACAACTTCAATGAGGTACTGGAGGAATATCCGATGATGAGAAGGGCTTTTGAGACTGTTGCTCTGGACCGGCTGGACCGTATTGGTAAGAAAATAACATTTTATGACTGAAATCACATCCAGTCTCATCCATTTAAGCCAATGTGCAAACCAATACAACATGATGGCATTTGATGGCATTTTCCATCAAGAGAGCAAACATTTTCAAACCAGGACTGAAGCTCTTAGACCAAACTTAGGGGGTTTAAAACTGTTCTCACTGATACTCAGTGACTGAAATTACTTTCAAAGTCATCTGCATATAAACATGCAGATAGAGCTCTGGTTTTAAAATCCCTGTGTGACTTCTCTTACGCGTACAATTGATATTCTCTCCATATCCATCACTGTTCCCAGGCTCAGCCTAGGCAGATGAAAAATTCACAATGAAACGCATGCCTGTATCATCACTCAGCCTTCGCTGCATGCTGTTTTATCCTCAGCTATGTTTAGAATGGAAGATAGAGAAAATGCTTTAGGGGGTCTCTTTGTAGAAAATGGCTGCTTTGAAAAAGATGTGGTGGGTTGATAGAAATGTTTCTGTGAAACGGTCTCTTGTGTCCACTCCGTTTCCTGGGCTTGATGCCTGTGTACACCCGTGTTTCCTAAGAAAGTAAATGATGCAGGTGAAATCTGCAAATTAATTACTCTCTTGATGGACTTGGCACAATCTGATTTGAAGTGTGCCGGTGATAAAAGGTCAAGAGGTGCAAGGTCAGGCTGGCTAAAATAGTTCCAATATGTCACAGAAAAAAAACTCAAGTAATCTGACATCAGTCATAACGGAAAATGGACCGATTGATCCGGGGCTTATAGCATTTGCAGTATCATCAGATTTCACAGCCTTTTGTTAACACCAAATTGAAAATGGCAGTCATGTGAATTAACCCTGTCAGTGCTAGCGCAGCCATTCAACAATGACTAATGGACTCTAGCATCCAGGCTGTGCACATTTTGTTAAGAGGGTAGTTCAGCAGTTAGTGTGCCTGCCATAATGACACTGAACTTATTGTTTTGACCTTGTGTACACCTCACAGGTACTTCAAAGTACATATATTACCAGAGTGAAAAAGTGACAGAGCACAAATAGCTTTAGCATGCAGCAGCTAAATGAACACAGCATAAATGTTATTCTAAAATTGAATTTCAGATTTGATATTAATATTTTTTTCTCCATAAAATTTCTGATTGCATAGATGTTGCCAGTTAGAACAAGAGCAATCAGAGAGCACAACTCTCCATGAAGGGCAAGGACTTTAATAAAGGCTGTATAGTTAGCCTATTATGACATCATTGTTATTCCTTAGGGCATAATATTAAAAACATAAAATGTATGTTCTTCCCATGCCCTTTCATATCATATATTACCTGGTATGGTTTCCTGAAAAAAAATTTCAAGGTCAACTTTAACCTTGAGCTCTAACAAAGAAGGCCATGGTCAAATGCTTAGCCAGCCCCTTAGGCACTCACGTCCCCCAAGGCCTAGTGTATTTTTGTGAAGGTTGAAGGGAATCCATGAAAAAAATGTTGGCAAGTTTTTATTAATTTTTACATTGAGTGTGACCTCGAGTTTCACCACAGTTATATCAGATCGAGCTGTTATTAGTATCTACCATCATACAAAATTTGAAAAAGATATCTTAAAAAAATTACATACTCCCTCTGAGAACAAATACTTCCAGGTTTACAAAATATTGATACAGTGTTTGCTTTACGATTTCCCCTTTTTACCTATGGAATCACATTAAAAGCTAGTCTAACATTTATCCTTTTCATTCATACTTGTTATTATGCTAGCTTCTTCTTTTAGAAAGGGTTGTTGTAATAATCTTTCTTGTCTTGCTTTTCACTCTTGTTTTCTGTGTGTCTGTCTTTGTCTTTGCATGGACATGCGCTCTTAAAGGCAAGAAAAACTCCATCCTGCAGCACAAGGTGCAACACGACCTCAGCTCTGGTGTACTCAATTACCAGGAGAACGAGATCATCCAGCAGATCGTGCAGCATGACAGGGACATGGCCCACTGCGCCCACCTCATGCAGAACGCTCCACCACAGACACCTCCCTCACCTACCCCTGTCATCTGGGCCCCACTCATCCAAGCACCTCTCCAGGCAGCAGCTGCCACCACCTCTGTAGCCATAGCCCTGACACACCACCCCCACCTCCCACCAACGCTCTTCAGACCTCCAGTTTCTGTCCTCGGTTCCCTAAAGGACCCTCCTGGCCGACTTAAAAAGTTTCACACATTTGTTCCTTCATCCACATCACCTGGGTCTGCTGGGAACTCTCCTTCTAGCACACCTTCTAAGCTGCAAACTGAGATGGACATGCCATTGCTGGCGTCTTTCCGGGCCCAGCAAATTACATCAGGTTCAGGGGCAACTAGTTCAAGCCAGCATGCTTCAGGTAGCGGAATACAACGCGGACCTTGTGGGTCTGGGCCTGGATCCAGTGGAGGAGGAACCTCCGTGTTTCCCTTTGGTCAGTTTTCATCTTCTGGTTCACCTTCATCTAGTACGGCCCAGCTACACCCTCAACCACAAAATCAAAAATCCTTTCGCTCTGGTACACCACCTCTCTCAAACCTCTTTCACCAAGGATCTATAGGTGGAAGCACAGGATCAGGACTAAGTGGAAGTTTAGCTGGAGCTTGTGGTGGTGCCACGGGGTGGTCTTTAGGTGGAGCAGTTGGAGGTTTTGTAGAAGGGGCCACTGGAGGAGACACTTCCTGGGCTGGAGAGGACTACACAACTGGGCTGTCAGAAGTGACTTCAGGTGGGCACTCTGGGTTGGGAGGAGCTAATGGTGGATCATCGGTAGGAGGGATCTCAGGGGAAACTAAGGTAGGAGTATCTGAGGGAGCAGCGGGAGCTGCTTGTAGCAGGTTATCAAGTGCATCTCTGGTACCCAATACATGTGGATCTATAACTGATACAGCTAGACGATCAATTGGGGGGACGTCCAGAGGATCAATGGTAATAGCTTCTGGGGGATCAGTCAGTGGAACTTCTGGAGAATCAGTGGCAGTGACTACCACTGGAGGATCATTGGGAAGGGCTTCTGGTGGATCAGTGGGACTGGTTTATGGTGGAGTCTCAGGGGGAACATTTGGAGGATTTTCTTGTGATTCAACACAAGGAGATTCTGGGGGATCAATGGGTAGGACTTCTGGTGGATCAACAACTAGCCATTTAGGAGGAGGTTCAAGTGGGACAGGGGGAGGAGTGGCTGGAGGACATATAGGCAGAGCAGTAAGTGGCACAATTGGAAGCCATATAGCAGGATCTATAGCTTGTCCTCTGGGAGGAATTCCTGGTGGAATTACTTCTGGACTTATTAGTTCCTCTCGCTGTCAGAGTCCTATATCTAATAATTCTCTATCTGGTCAGCTTCCCCAAAATCAACCACCTGCCAAGCCTCCTCAGGTGGCTCCTCTGCAGCAGTTTGCTGGAGGAGGCAGGACTACCAGTGGATTAAACCTTTTCCAGTCCCCTCAACAAGGTTCACCATCTTCTGGTAGAGGACAGCACAGTCAACAGCCTGCTGAGGGCTCCCCATCTTCCCTCAGCCATTCTAACCTGGCAGGCCTACAGTCTGGCTGCTTACCTCACCAGATGTCACTGGAAAGGTCTGCATTGGCTTCTCTGGCCCAATACGGTTCAGCAAACGCCTCACCCTGCCTTACTCCGGTCGCACCCAGTCCCACTGTTCAAAGCCCTGTGGCAGGCAGGACTTTCCACTACAGTGACCCTTCTAGTGTCACAGGATCCCACAGTTCTTTGCTCATGCCTCAATCTTGTTTTCCTTCACAGCTTCCAAGCCAGCCACAAAATACAGGAAGAGATTCCCCTCTGGGACGTTTTTCTGAGGACCTAAAGCTTTTATCCAGCTCTCATTCATCCCTGCCCCAGGAGGTGGCCCAGGTCTTAGGCCACCAAACTCCTTGCTCTTCTATAGAAACTGGGTATTACCCTTCTCCATTTTCCTCTCCTACTCTTGTACCCAAACCCTGTAGCTCAGTACCAGGGCACATAACTCCTCCAATCCAGATGTCTCCAGGGCACCCTCACCAGACTTATTCCTCCGGGGCTTCCCCAGCCTTGTCTTTACGGAGGGACTCTGCTGCCTTTTCATCAGATCTAGAACCTCAGTCTGTCCGCTCTAAACTCCCTTCGAATTTGTGAGAATTGATCACACCCTCCTGTGCTCCTTTGAACTAAAACACACAAATGATCTCCATTTGTGCCATTCTTTTCTGTCTTCAGACTGTTTTTCACTTTAATTTTACCAAGATTTTACATTTGCTGTGATTTAAAAGACACTTCATGGAGTAACTCAGAGCTCTATAGTACACTTTATTTGATTTATGCTTTGTCTTTTTATTATTCATTGATACTGTATATAGATAGAGTTATATTTAACTGATAATTTAATCAAGGGACTAGGAGGGTGTGAAAAGGATCTCCATTTAAAAGACAGTCATTTTTTTTTATTTCGATAACTATGCCAAATTCATGTTGTGATGTTTGGGAAGGTAATTCAATGGACTACACAGTAATACTCATTTTCTGCAGGAACCTATGCACTAACCCCTGCATGTATCAATGTTTTTTCTTTCTTTCATTTTTTTTGGGCATCTGTGCTTGAGAATTATCTAAATTTTTAGCTAAAAACATGCTTTGAGACAAACTGACTCTTGTATTATCTCATTTAGGATCACATATTGTTGATCCTTAAATGTATCTATTAGATTGTACTTATTTATTCTCTGTATAATCTTTTCAAAACCTTGAGGGATAGAGAAGAGATTTTAGGAAACCAAAAAGACTTTTCCTGTGGGATAATACTTCACCTCTTCTTGACCCATTAATCTTTGTTTTACACCACTTTCCCAAACTACAGTTTTTGAAGCAGGGGTAGAGGGGTTCAGCGAGCTCCCCTCCATCAAAATATTGAGACACATACTATTGAAACAGTATGTGAGTGACTGGCTTTCTGCAGAGTCCTCAATCATGTCCTAACAAGCTCACTTTGTCTTCCAAGCTCATGTTGCTAATGTGTGTAGAAAGCATGTGAAAGCATTTTTTTTTCCCTGACTGTGGGCAACTGTTAATGTGTGAGTGTTAGTGCTAATATGTGTGGATCAGTGGAACAGTCAGATGCAAAGCAAAACTTTTTCCTAGAATGATCATCAGAGCCTTTTTTACACACAAACTAGGACTTCCATTAGCGTGTACGATGCACTGTGTAGCACGCAGATCATTTAAAGTAAAAAAAAATAGCCAGATGTTTAATATCCAACAAACTAGACTTTCATGTAGGGAAAACTGTGTTTTCAGTACACAATCGTTTTTGAAAAATGCTGGAAACTATAATACACCTTGATATTTAATTACTTCTATTTCAGTTGTTATATGCTGTCAACAAAGATGTTTTTGAAAGCTAGTGTTGTGTTGGAGATGTTGAATGTAAGTAAGTACTTTTGCTATTGTAGATTAACTGAAGGCACAATGCCCCAGGGGGTTAAGAGACTGTTCCACCACTGAAAAGGTCATGGATTCAATATCTTTGACAGATGTTTCCATCAGCAGCAGCAGCAGCAGCCATTTCAACTGCCAAAGTGTCCTTTACCAAGACACAGAATAAGTACTTGCTAAATTGTTTGTGAGGTTATTGGATGTCTTACTCAGTTAAGTTCTCTAAAACAGATTGCTCCTCTGCATGTGTTCCATAAAGTATTGATGCACAACTACATTGCCAAAGTAAACCTGAGAAAAATTGTACAATTACAATATAATCTCCAGTACATAGATGAAGTAAAAAGAATTGTGTCAAAATAAGAGGGATTTTGACACACACACTTACACACACACACTCATATATGTATATATATATATATATATATATTTGAGTGTGTGTATGTGTGTGTCAAAATATATATATATATATATATATAAAGAGAGTCACGTGAAAATGAGTACACGCCATGATTCATTAGCTTGGGTATACAGCTTTATCAGCAACTTCAAGTAATCATTTTCAACATGAATTTATTGGTCTCTCACTTTGTTGTAGAGGAAATTTGGCCCACTTATCTTTACAATGTTCCTACAGTTCATTAAGGTTTGTGGGCATTCATCCTAACCATCCTTTCAATCAGGTTGAGGTATGGATTTTGAGCACACCATTGCAACACCTTGATTCTTTTGTTTTTCAGTTAGTATGTTGTAGATTTGCTGCTGTGTTTGGACCCAGTTTTAGCTGTTGGACAGATGGCTTCACATTTGACTCTAAAATACTTTGGTACACAATGTAGGACATAGTCAAGTCAATAACTGCAAGGTGCCCAGGTGTGCTGTGGTAGCAAAACAAATGCAAGTCACCCCTCCACTACTATGCTTGACAGTTGGTATGATGTGTTTGAGCTGATATGCTGTGTTTGGTTTTCGCCAAACGTGGTGCTGTGCATTATAGGTAAACCTCTCCACTTCGGTCTTTTTTGTTCTTCAAGGACATTGCTCGAGAAGTCTTCTGTTTTGTGCTGCCATGTTCTTTATAGAGAGAAGAGGCTTTCTCCTGTCAACCCTTCCAATTGTACTGTCATAAACTTTAACGTTTGACATGGTAACTGAGGCCTGTAGAGTTTGAGCTGCAGCTCTGGTTTTATTTTTGTATTTTTTGTCAGTTTCTCTGACTGTTCCATGGCCTGTCCTTGGGGTGAATTTGATAGGACATCCATTCCTGCAAAAACTGTAGCACTGTGTTAACACACACCTGAGCAAAGACCAGGAAACTGCTAAAACTCGTGCTGTTATAGAGGTGGTCATACTTATATGATTCATTTATCAAGTACATTTAATTAACAGCACCTGGCTCTTAGTGCATCAAATAGGATCAAACGTCTACTTATATACATTTCCAGTTATTTATTCAGTAAATGTGTCAGTGGATGTAATAGTCTTGTGGAAAAAGTAAATACAATTCTAAAGCCATTTTGCACCTTTTTAAAGTAATTTTAAATATAAATAAGATAAAATTCTATTAATTTCAAGATGTTTGATGTTTTTCTTCCATGTGCTTCCTATTTCACTCCTAACCTTTCAACAGGGTTCAAATCTGAGCTTTGACTAAGCCATTAAATAACCCCTTTTTCTTTATTTGAGCCATTCCTTGGTGGATCTAGTGTGTATACTACAAGGATGAATGACTGTAAAATCTGCAGTCAGGCAGCAAATTCTCTCTAAACACATAATTTGGTGATTCATTCACTGACAATACTGATATAAGCTTTTTACTTCTAAAAAAATTATTCTGACCTGTGTCAGAATAGTAGTAATAGTAAACATGCTTACTATTATTATTAAAAGAAATGTATATTTGGTTTCCCTTTTCCTAAGCACATTGTTCCGAACGGCATGGCCTTTGCATATACACTAATCAGACAATAACATTATGACATACTGACAGGTGACGTGAGTTAGTGGATGGCCTATCTTAGGGGGCAAGTGAAAATGTTGTCCTCAAAGTTCATGTAATAGAAGCAGGAAAAATCAGCAAGCATAAGGATTTGACTAAGTTTGACAAGGGACAAATGATGGTAAATAAATAGGTTTTTGTATAGCGCTTTTCTACTCCAGCTGAGCTTTATACAACATGTCTCATTCACCCATTTACACACAATCACACAAGCACTTTACAAGCGTGCTGATCGATGTATCAGAGAGTATATTGGGTTTAGTATCTAGTGGCTTCCAGTCGAGTAGACACCAGCAGATAACAACAGTAACTGCAGATCCATTTATGGCATCTGTAGCAAATGATCTGCTGTTTGGCTGAATTCTCTGAGGAACAATTAATGGACAAATTAGTAGTCAATTGAAGTATACATTACTTATAACTAATTAAGCTTTCAGATTGTTTTGGAAACATTTTTAACATCTACAATATTTCTCGCTCTTAGAGAGCTTTTCAGATATTGATTCAACGACACTAAAAATAAGTGAAAAGTAAATGCACAGCAGATCTTATGTCACAGGTTTAAGTGAGACAATTTCAACTTGTCACTTGCTATGGAGTTTGTAATTTTCAGAGTATCCTGAACACCTGATTCCCATTTCATGAATTTGAAGGGTACATAAGTGATGTACTTACTTTTTTCCAAATTATTGATTTGATATTTCTATTTTTGTTAGTTTATTTTATTGAAATGAAATGACTGAAAAAAATTCCAGTTAAATACCTCAATTTCAGGTTTTTTTTAAATTAGAATTATTATTAAGCAGTGTCTCAAAAAGCAACAGTCTTTTTTTCTTTTGCTTGTTGAAATCTTTTATTAAAAAGTATAATGGGATATTCTTACTTTTCACATGATTGTTTATAATGAATAATGTTTAGAAAATTCTGATTTTCTTTTTTTATTTTACTAGTGTTCAGTCAAAAAGCATGTATTAGAGTCTGTTTGAATAAAAACATACTTTCAAAATCTGTTGGCACCTAAAGGGAGCCTTCAAGTTGTTAAAAACTATAGACACAGCAGGGTTAGGTATCACAAAACTCTCAAAGGTGAGGATCAGTGATATGTTTGTACATGTTTGTCTATAGCTCATCACAAAGACAGGCCCAGGTTCCACTGAGACAGCTGAGTCCTTAACTAAGTCACAGCAGTCAGCCACTGCAGCCTAATTTAACAAGACATGTCTGTAATCCCTTGACCCTCAAATACTATCCAAGAGTCACGCACATACAAAGCTACCATGCCCTCCCCTCATTGCAGTTATGTAAAGTTAGTCTGATAATGTATAGCGATACACATGGCATGAAACGCAGTTGCACAAATGCACATTTACTGACATGCACATGTCCATTAGATCGTAATCTCATTCTGCAAAAATTATTTCCCTTTTTTAAAAAAATGACATTTTGTTGAAAATCTACAGTGATAAAATTTTGTGACTGACCTGCCCAGCCACAGCAGTTTTAACCACTTTTATAATTGGGAATTAAGCACATTTGTTTATGCATTTGACTTACAATATTAGAACAAGTTGTTTTTATTATTTTTCAAGTATTCTGTTATAAACATTAGTGAGTGTGTGTCACTTATAACGTCTTGAGAATTTTGGGAAATGCTATGACTAATAAATATCAATAGCCCAAAGGGACTAGTAAATATAGAGTATCATCGAGTGATATATGCTGATAGAGACAGACTGGAGGCGGGGCATCACAGAGAGCGTAGCATTAATCATTACAGCAATGCATTTAAACCAATATCATGATTTTGGTTAAAAAAATGGTTTTCTTGCTCTAGACAGACTGACTAGGTTACTAATGGTTATAGCAGTGCTTTGTTCACCTCTCTCATGTCTAACACCTTTTTTTACATTAGCAGTAAACAGCTTTCTGAAAGGCTTTAATATATTTATATTGGCTTCATGGCTCATGGGGTAAAAGGAACAGAGCTCTGCAACAAAATCACAACAATACAGACACGGAAATGTTTCACATCGGGAATATTGATTGTCTGCACATAGTGTAGGCATTTAAAACCACCATTGTTCTGTTCCTGTTTCCATCATAAAGTCAGACAGGCCTCCAACGTCAGGAAAAAGTCCCCCATTTTTTCTCACAATATGACCTTATTAAGGTATATAGTTGGAGGACAGTGTGAAGCCTGCCTGCAAGACAAAGGTGTAGATGTGAGGCGGCATTGATGCACTGCAGGAATGACATAGTTGGACACTTAGCCACAGGGAAGACAAGTAGTCCGACAGGCACCCCATGTGGTACTCATGTTGATGGGTTACTTGTGCCATTGCTGGCAGTTTTTGATTGTAGAGTGCTAGTGGATGTTTTTCAGAATTGATTAGGAGAATATGAGAGAGCTTTGAGCGATGTGTGTGTGAGTGCATGTGTGTGAGTGAGTGCTCGTGCAGGACCGTGTGCTCCTCACTTACAGGGCAGAGTTGATAGACAGAGGTCCTGTCAGACGTGAGTGGGACATGGGACCTAGATCCAAAGGAGAGGTAAACACTGTAGAAAGATTGGTAAATTGGCTAACTCAGTCTGTTACATTATCACAGATAACTGGTTAAAGAAGAGTTGTGGGTTTGTTCTGAATTGAGTCTTTTACAGTTGGTTTGAAAACTGCTGATTACTGTGAAGTTAAAGAAAATCAACTATTGATTAATCACCATGCAGGTTGAATTATGTAATGTAAATGACAAGGTTCATTATCCTTATGGACACTAAAATACTTTTTTAGCTTCATTCATGTAATCCTTCATTCAGACTAAAGATAAAAAAAATAGCCAAACTTGGAGTAACAAGATTTTCACCTGACAGCAATGTTTATTCTTCAAGGGGATTTTCTGTTTCCACCCTGCTAGACTATTTGCTGCAGCTGCATATGTGGCATAGTGTAGTATAGAGGCAATGGTTTTTTTTTCCTTTTAGAGGAATCATCTGGGAATTAGATTAGGAGGCTTTGAAACTTTGTGTCGTTTGAGGCGAATAAAGAAAAACAACGGTGACTCACTCGCTCATGCAGAGACCTATTTTCATTATGTCTCCCTGTGTCACCCATCCAAACATGGGAAGAAAATGGCTGTTTGAGAGCAATAGAGAAAACATCAATGAAGGGGCAGCCGAAGCATCACAACATCTGCCATCTTTCTGTACAAACTCTTGGAGCTAGTTTTTCAGAAATCTGTACAGAGTAAGCAGTACAAAAGCACCCGGCATGTCTGTTTTCATGCTGAATAACTTAATCGAATCTAGGTCAGGGATACCTGGTCTTGATAGGGAGGCTTTCAGAAAAAATGTTTTCTGTAGCATAATGTTCAAATGCACAAAAATAGTCTCATAGGAGAAGAGCGCATCAGATTTAACCACTAGCTAATTTCCAAATACACTATCTGGGCAGGTCAACACAATAATAAATCTAAAATAGCACAAACATGTTTAATACTTAATTGACACCAAGATGGTCAGAGCCTTTGGCCTGCTTATCTACAGTAGATGTTGCCAGCAGATTTGTAAGCTGCACCTCTCTTACTTCCAGCTTTGGTGGAGTTCCACACGGCATCTCTGTACCATTTACAATTCATAGTTGCTTCTGTTCGGCAGCAGCCTCTGATTCTGTTTGGTGGATTTCCAATTCCGCTGGTTAATCTTAGCCTCCTTCTCCCTTTGTGCTGCCCATGAATATGGGTTGGTGAACAAGCAATCTACGCTAATGAAATCATTTGCTGTGATTGAGGATTAGATGTAGCAGCAGCCGAATCGAACGTGCAATTTCTCGAGGGAAAGAAAAGAACTATGTTTGGGTTTGTTTTTTTCCAAGGCCCTCGTTATTCATTCATGACTGCAGAGTCCTTCTACCTTTCCATAAATGCTCATCATATTTCACACACCAGCACCAGAATCAGGTGTTTGGAAGGACAGGGTAGTACAGAGTCATTTGGTATGATGGGAAGATGGCTATATATGATGTTATATATATGAAGTTGTTTATTGTAGCATCTAATAAAACTGACCTCATTTGCTGCTTCTCTAGTGAGAAGAAGTAAAGGAACTATAAGGTTATTCTGACCGCAAAGCAGGCTGTTAGACAGTATAACCCGTACATGAACCATTTTAGGGTGCATATAGGTTAACACACCTACAGATTACTTGAAAGATCCTGTAGGGCAATGCTGCAGCACGGCAACCTGACAGGAGACCTTCTTTGTAGCTGTCAGTACAAAAACACTCTTTCAGGCAGTTTTAAAAGTGATCCATGTGCAAAATATGACTTGTTTCTGTAATGCAACAATATACAAATTAGACAAAATATGTGTCACATATGTTTCTCTGTTAGTTGCAGCTCATCAGAAAATCTTGTGTTGAAGCCAAAGGTGAGCCTGCTCGTCCCTGGATTAATGTGGGCAAAACAGAAAAGGGCACATTTATATTCTATTTGGGGAGATGAGGGTTTAGATTAAAAAAAAAAAAGAAAAAAAAAAAGAAAAATCTGCCTTTTAAAGCTGTCTTTCATTTGTGGAAGTACTATAACTCCATTTAATCTAATGTTGGCATTATGACATTGACAAGTTACTTATACAGCTATTTCCATAGGACGTATTTATATTTCTGTATTTATTTTAGACTACTTAATAAGTAATGTCAGTTCCATGCCAGATTATGATAAGCAATGTTCACCAAATTGTGTGTTTGTACAGAGTTCATAACCTGTCCATGATTTTTAAGGAATTTTGCATTGTATAACCTCTATACTTTGGTACAGTGCAGGAGTGGGACATTTCGTTACATGACGCTGCAGACGAAGTCTTTCTATCTGAAGGCTCAACCTTTTTGTTTCACGAAGGCAGTGACTGGTTCAACACTTCTTATGAGGACTAACAACCTTTTGAGGAGAACAGTATTTTGATCGCTTTGCTATTGATCAACGGATATCTTTTTGTTCTGCATTTAACATGGGAACTATGAAAAAAAGCAATAAGGGAACTGGGAACTGTAAATGTATGGTGTGAAAGGTATCTACGGGACATTGCGCTGACCCACACAGCAAGCACACGTACATTAGCCGTGGCTTGCAGATTGTGTGGCGGTGAAAGGAGTGAACTGTTGATAAGCACACATACTGGATGAAATAAAACGGTATAGAATAAAATATAAGGAACACCTGCTTTCAGTGGCTTTTTTTTCTCTTTGTCTATCTCTTTTTGTATTACATGCAGCTTGCTCCCAATTGTAATTCACAAAATCCCTTAGCAGCTATTTTTTCCCTCTTTCTTGTGAGATGTGTCAATAAGCAAAAGCCTTTTGCGCACACACACTTTCACTCGGATGCACACAAAGAACGGTCAAGAGACAGGTGAAGCTCCTCAGAATCCTGAAAATGTTGGCAGACTGTAAAAAGGAGGGCAGTCGGCGTCTGCCCCTGTGAGCTCTCAGCCATCTGCTTCATTAGAATTCCCCCTTGAGGTAACCTTCCCTTCTAGAAGAGGAACTCATCGAAAGTGAAGGGCTTTGTTTTAGAGTGTCTATTGTAATTACACATTATTCTCCTCCTCTGATGCCTGCCTGGTGAGAGGAAAGAGCTGGCTTATATTCGCCTGCTTGGCATCCAATGGGGACAAAAATGAGCACGTTAGCGTCGTGTAAATGCTGCATAGCTGCCGTTGCCACGTGAACCCGCTGTATGCTATCTCTGTGTGATTTTGTGCAATGGCCCAAATCAGTGAGGCCATAGTGACATCCTAGCGGTTGAGGTGGCTGTCACTCTGCTATCATGGAGGGAAGAGACGACACTAATGCTTTCCTCTGCAGTATCTGGGATAATCTGCTCTAGTTCTCCTTGGGTCAAACTCAACAGTAATTAATCCTACCATTACCCTGCATGCCTGAGGGTTAAAGCACTGCATAGGAATCTGTCTTGAGTTATTTTCCTCTTTTGCCAGATAGCCCTTTTCAAATTGACATTGGTGCTGAAATAGAGAGAACGCATATCTTGATTTTTACAGAAATTAAAACATTTTAATAGTGACAGGGGAAAGACTTGGGGATTAGGGTTGATATCAGCTGACCATAAGGATGAAACTTGAGTGTCCTGAACATCTACAGTCTGTGCAAACCATATTTGATCTAAAGCTCAGTTTCTATATCACAAGAACACGAGAGCTGTGTTATCATCCAAAGATCCTCTTTTTTTAAGTTCTTCCAAACCCAACAAATTTGTTTGTTTGGTACTATGAAGGAGAACAGTTTTACTTTCCATATCTTCTCACGCTCACGCTTTACTGCAGCGTTAGGCTCAAGCATGCTGGCTTGGGACTAGAGGTTTTGGCAGCCCGGGACTCACAGCACTCAAAAACACACACAGTAACTACAACATATCCGTATTAGTGCATCTTTCCCCTCTAAAACCCTACCGTCAAAGCCTTTTGACATATGCCAGTTTGTTCGCAAATACTGTCCAAATGCCAACTTTGCAATGCTCCAGCTTTAGATGCGCATGGCTGAAAGTTTTCTTTTTGTGTCAGTGCTGATGTGTGTACTCATGCACGTGAGTGACTCTGTGTATTTCTGTGTGTGTGTGCTTGTTTGTGCCTTGTGGGATTAGGTTCATGAAAGCATACGCATGGATAACATCAGAAGGATGGCCACAGGTTGCCAACCTGATGTCCTCTCTCAACCTCTTGCTCTGCCAATTATGCCCCCACCACCACCATCACAACCCCTGACCCCCATTGCCAAACCTAAAAAAGCCCCAGACTGCTGCTTACTCCTTTGTTATGCTGCTGCAACATCATTATGGTCAGACATGGGATAAATGTGCCCTACTTAAAGGTGGAGAAAAGTATTGAGTGAAGTGCACGTGTGTTTGTATTAAAAATAAAAAGCTGCTAATATGATCAGATGAAGACATGTGAAACCTAATTAGCACAACGGTGAATGTGGAGATGAATTATTGACTCACAGACTTTGATAACTTTCTATCCAAGCGATGGAAAAAAGGAGACAGCCTTTCTAAATTAGCTGCACTAACACACAGTTTGAAAGGATTGTCATTCTGTTCGCTTTATATTACCCCACTCAAGTGGAACTGTTGTGCTTTCACTTATTTGCAAGAATTTGATGATGACGTCTCTAAGTGTAAGGATTTTACAATTATCATAATAATATTATTAATAATGATAATAATACTAATAATAACAAATTACAACATTTTTGGACATCTTGTAAGACAACAGTAAGTATTTTTTCCAAAGCTGAAAACTCATTTGGTAACAATAGCTTTAAAATATATTAATTCTTCAGTATTAAGACTCTATTAAGGTATTAGCTACTTTTAAGTAAGGAAATACTTGTAGTTTTTACTTAGTAAGAATGGTATTCTTGCATTGTGTTAAACTCAAATTTAGCTTAAATTTTAAAAACATTTTTCTCCCTGGCTTTTAATGTTGCATACATCAAGTAATGTACTCTGGAATACGTAAAATAATATTCACGTGTTTTTAACATTTTCCAGGTCATGTGGTGAGTGTTAATCGAAACTGAGAGAGATGGACTTTGGTGTGATGATGTGGTGCCTTGGGCCATGATCCCATGTCAACACAAGAATCATTAGCTCAAGTTGTCACCCTGCCATCTGCTAACCGTCTGTCCTAAATGTCTGTTTCTAAGCGCAGCCAATCCCCTCTTTAGACACTTTCAGAGTTAGCTGCCTATTTCTGACTATGAGGGCTTAAGTCCATCTTGCAATGCTCAAAAATTGTTTAAATACCGTTTATTGAATCGGTCCTTGAGATTGAATTGCAGAGATTAATTCCAAAATGTGGTCTCTCCTATTTCCAAAATATGACCCCTACCCCGCTTAACTGATTGCTCGCATGACAGTAAAATATTTTAGTAGATATTTTTGGCTTTCAATTTAAAGGAGAGGGATGCTTAGCAGTGGTTTTTGAAATGTGGAACAATGAGCTGATATTTCAACTCGACAACACACACAGGATTTAGCAGAGAAACCAGAGAAATCTGACCATATTAGCATGCTATGTTGTTCAGTGGATGACTCTTGCATATTTTATAAATTCCCTCTCTATTCTAAAAATAATGGTTTAAAAAGAAACCTAGAGGAACTCATTTGAAAGAGAGGAAAAAACTATTTCCTTATATTTATCATTTATAATCCTCCATGACTGGTGATCTCTGCAACATCATCCTCCTCCACTTCCTCCTCATATCCTTTACCCCAGTGAGACTTGATGGGGGTGGAGGACTCCCTTTCTCACGTCCCTGTTCCTCCTCTTGGCTATGTAGACGAACCATCCCTTACTTTGCCATTGCTCACTTTTTATAGGGCAAGGGTAAAGTGTAAAAAGCAGAAAGCCCAACCTCCAAGCCTGTAAGCCTGTTCCCTGTTTATCATATTAGCCTGTGCCCTTGAGCGTTTTGCTGCCAGATTCAAGCTTTGAACTAAGGAGAAAAAAAGACCAGACTAACTATACTATTAATTACATGTGTTTAAATTGAAACTGTAAATGGACAGGTACTAAACCATCTTCAGACTGCAAAATAGGATATCTTGACTCTTGATGTGAGACTCAAGTAGAACAGTTGGGGAAGCCACCACATGTATGTAGAAAGGCTTAATTACAATAGTTCACAACTTGCCATTGTTCAGAATAATTAAGACAGTTTGAAGTGTCATTACTGACAGCCATAATTATAATTTTGCAGAAGAGCCAGTTTGTCAAATCACTCCTAGAGAGGAACACAGGAGAGGAGCAATTTCGAGCAAGTGAATGTTCTAAATGTCACACTGACCCTACTGACCTCCTTGCTTCATCTCACCTGCAAATGAATGTTTTGGCTATTGATGGTGGTGATGGGGGTCTAGCCTCTCATGAGGTAGACACGTTATAGCGACAAGCCGCAGACTCGTGAACAAAATGTTTGTCATTTGTCAGGTAACAGATGGAACACACATGGTGAAAGAGTCAAAGCCAACATCACAATCATCCTCCTTATGTCAAGTGGCCTGTAATGTTATGTCATACAGCCCAGGAGAGCTGTTACATATACCAGCACTCACTGAAATCTGAATCAACTGTGATTGCTACCTTTAGTACCACTGAAGCCTGAAAGGCCTTGTGTTGAATTTGTTTTTGTTTTTTTTTGTTATGAAAGGAGCAAGGGAGGCAAGACAAAAGAATGAGAGGTGGGTGAAAATTCCGTGTGCAAAATTAACCAAGTTTATTACAATGGCTTAAGAGTCTAAATTATTATGCCTACCTATTAATTGACGTTCCCATCGACCAGGTCTGGTCCTCTTTTGGCTGCCGTCTGCAAAGGGCACTTTGGAATGATTTCTGTGCTTTTGCCAATATGGCTTCAGAAAGAATCAAGTCACATACCGCTCTAGGAGATGAGAGGATCATTCAGGCATTTGGTGATTCTCTCCTTCTGCCTGTCAGCACTGCAAAGTTGTGCCATTTATGTCAGTCTGTTGTCAACAGAGAAGAGCTACAGATCACAAAAACTGGGGAGAGCACAACAGCTTTCATTCATTTAAAACCAAAAAGTGTTGTAAATATACACTTTTAGGATTTTATATGAGTCGGTTAGTTTGAACAACACAAATAATATGGTAAGTTATTTGTCCAGGATCAGAATGAACTGTTTTTCAATTTCCTTTTGTTGTTTGCTCTTGACTATAGTCTGGAGTAATAATTCCTACAGGAAACAATCCTCTTTATTTATTTCTTTTTTTTTTTACCATTTGCTGAAAAAACGTATGCACTGTTTTATTGTGTGTTTGTTTCTTTCTTTCAAAACTGATTCTGCATGCATCAAAAAAAGCAGGTTCTACAGAGGCTATTGTGTCTTTATATAACAAGAAGGAGGCAAATACTAACTGTGTAAAGGATGACTCACTTTCATTAAAAGAAAAGGAACCTTCTGATCTTTGATGTTTCCTCCTCAGGTGTGTCACAGGGAATCATTTTTATTTGCAAAATGTGCAAGATCTGTATTGGCTGAATTTATCTGTGTAGATTTGTAACCACATAGCTCACAGCAGTGGGTTCAATCGACAGTTACAGTATGGCACCAACTCATCCAGTGCAAAATAGAGCAAAAATAACAGGAGGGAGGAGTGGGGAAAATTATCTTGTGTGTGTTTGTGTGTGCTTAAATGTGTGACTGTGCCTCTCTGGCTCTGTGTGTGCATTCTTGTGTGCCAGGACACAAAGACTGTACATGTGCCAGTATGTGCAAATGTGTGTGCTTTGTGGGTGATAAGAGGGCTACAGGAGGGGGTGATGGAGAGAAACCAGAGCAGAGATAGAGCAGGAAGGAGGAGGATGTGAGGTGGAAAGAAAAGACTTGGTGAGGCGATGGGTGATCAATGGAGCCAATGGAGTGTATCTGCGCCCAGGGTGGCTACTTCAGGTTTATATGATACAGACAAGGAGACAAAAAAAGGTGTCTTTTCTTTTACAAAACAGCCTTCTTTTAAATCCCAGCATTTTTCCTTCTATTTTATTTCTTTTTTTAACCCTTCAACCAAAACATATCTAGATAGTTATGTAGATAATTAGTGATGATTGTTCAAGTCGGAATTTTTAAATGTTTTTTTCTCTTGACCTCTAGTTTACCTCTTTCCTAGCTATTACCTCATTTATGATTCAATATCAACTGAACAAAATGGGAAAATTGAGATTTTTAGGTTACCATCCATCCATCTATTTTCTTCCACATCCAATTTAGGGTCAGGGGGAACCTGGAGCCCATGGCCAGGCAAGAAGCAGGGTGCACCCTGGACAGTCTACCAATCTGTTGCAGGGATAACAAAATAGAGACAGCCAACCAGTCACACCTACGAATAATTTAGAACCACCAATTAACCTTTCCTCATGCATGTCATTGGAAGTGTGGGAGGAAGCTGGAGTACCCAGAGAAAACATGTAAGCTT
Source organism: Pelvicachromis taeniatus (assembly GCA_015108175.1). NCBI lineage: Eukaryota > Metazoa > Chordata > Actinopteri > Cichliformes > Cichlidae > Pelvicachromis > Pelvicachromis taeniatus. The sequence continues at coordinate 12,923 of VURO01045760.1, read as the reverse complement.
CACACTGAAAAGGTCCAGTAGTAGCCCCAGCATTTATTCAAAAAATTATTGGGCCGGCCCTGCGTTTAAAAGAGACCGGCAGTTGTTGGAGACCGGCTCTTATTCCCTTCTCAGACGCAATTGTCACGGAAGTGAGAAGGAAAGAGGACCCAGGCGCGGTTTTTAGACTGAGGTGAAAAGACAGTGCGTTTACTTACAGTGCTCCAAAACGTGTTCCAACAGTTCACAAATAATGCAGTTCCCAATTGTGCTCCTCCTTTGCTCCCAAGTGTCTCCTTGTCTGTGGTAGCCCAGTGCACGAGTGGTGCTCCCCGAAACTTCTCTCCGCCCGACTCTCCTCAAGAGGAAGTAAAAGACCAGAAAATCACAGTCAGCAGGTTCGCTAGCCGACAGTTTCAGTTCAGTGTAATAATCCCACTTCGATGGTCGCTGCGCATCCAGCTTAAATGCGGCTGGTCGTAGATGACGGCTGATTGGAAACAGCATGACTTTAACATTACCACTAGGTTCATGGTTTGGCTTGACATGCTGTCCCCCAATAATGTATGTAGTGTCGTTTTTTACCTTTTAGCACACTTTAAAATTCATGAGTGCAGTATTTACTTTCTTATTTTATGTTGTAGATTTCATTTAATACAAGGGAACCGACAATGCAAAGAGGTATTTCATGTCTTTGATTTTAAGACTAGTTTTTGCAAAACTCTGTGAGAAAACATTTTGTTAACATAAACTTAAAGTTACAACTTTGTCTGAGGTGGACAGTAATTTGTGTTTTTTTTCATTGAGTGTTCTTAGTCCTTTGGTAAAATATCAAATCCCATATTTTTTTTGTTGCCAGTAATTAATTTGCTTCACCTTATTACTAATGCTGTCAGCTGAGAAGTAAAAAAAAAAAAAGATTGAAATTAGTGTTACTTTCTTCAATAGTACATTCCTGGTTTCCACAAGACTTTAGTGGGCGTCAATGTGCTTGCTGTGTGAGACTGTGTGAGTGTACAGCTCCGAGTAATCTGTGACCACAGTGAATTGTCTAAAACCACATGGAGGGAGTTGCAGAGTGAATTCCAAAATTCCCACATAAGATTGAACTGGTGCTCAAAGAGATATCAGCGAGGTGAAATCCATCTCCTGATCCCCCTCCAAAAAACTCAGCTGGAAAAATGAGAGAATTGGTTTTCCCCTGGTTTTTGTTGGTCGGTAGTTACTAGGCTCTGAAGCTCCAATAAGGATCATGTGCTGTCTCTTTTGCTCTCTCTCTAACTCCCCCACCTCCCCCTTCTCTCCCTCCAAAGCCCTAAATCACTCTTACTGTGAACAAGCATACAGTTAATAAACCTAACAGCCAGCAGGGAAATACCTCTGCGTGTGTGTGCATGCGTGTGTGTGCGTGTGTGTGTGAGGGAGAGAGAGAGAAAGACATAGAAAGTGCAAGGGCAAGGACAACTTTTATATCTGTATATTAAGTCGCTTGGCAAGAAAGTGCCATATATGATACTGATCGCAGCCTGGTGCCATAACTCCATCCAGCATTTTATCTAGAGCAATTTTTCACCTTGCGGCTCTATATAGACGTACTCAAATTACATACTGTGGAGGAACAACTGCATAGTGTATGATGGAAAATATTTATCAGTAAAAAAAAGCCCAAACAAAGCTCCAAATTTCTCGAGATATGGTTCATTATCATGATGCACAGTAATGATGAGACATCAAAGTCAACGTTGTATTTCGGTATGGATGCTTTGCACCATGTCACATATTTTGATATGCAGGTGCACAGAAGCACAGGGTTTCCTGCTGCAAGCAGGCAGCTCTCTTGTCAGAGGTGTACCCAGGCATGACACGTAAAGACACACATGCATGTACACGCACACATATGCACACAAACACACACATTTCCCCTCTTGGCAGCCATTCGCCACAGGATGGCTGATAAAAATATCACAGGCCCTATCAGGCAATTAAACAGGGAGATGCAGCAGAGTGTGTTGGCTGCTTAATGGCTTCGGCCTTCCTGCAGAGAAGTCAGTGTGACTGGCCAACAGGGGGGATACAGACCACTGATGAAGTAGGAAATCAAAAGGTGGGAGAAGCAGCTACATTGGTCACAGTCAACAGTTATGCTGTCATGCGGTGGAAGAGGATTAAAGAGAGAAAGTTTCTGTGGGAAAAAAATGAGATTTAGATGTAACATTATGTTGAAAAATATAAAAACAAAAAGATTGTCATGTTTCGCTGTGTGGCAGGCAGGAGGAAAGACCCAAATGCAGGACTTGAGCATGTAAGAGTAAACTCAAAGCAGCACCTTTATTTGTTGGAAAAACATGAAAACAAAACATAAAACTAGAAGCTAGGAAACTAAGACTCTGAAACTAGGAAACTAAGCCCTGACGGGAAGTACAATGGGAATCAGGAGCACGGAGACTACACACAGCATTTGAGGGTACGTGACAACAAGCAGGGGAAGACACAGACACTAAATATAAGAGGTGAACAGGACCAAGAGGGAACAGCTGGGAGACACGGCTGACACTAATTACACAGGCGAGATGGGGGGAGAACAAAGCAGAACATTACGCACACCGACGAGAGACTATCAAAACAAAACAGGAAGCATGAGACCAAAGCATACTTGACACAGAGATGTGGACATGACAGGTTTAACAACAAGCGCACAACATAGAAAGATAAAACTGAACAGACTAAAACTTCTCTAGGGTTAAGACACCAGGCATACAGGGAGGCACAGAGACAAGAGTGACAAGAGTGACAAGGAAGACACAGAGGGAGCACAGAATCAAAAAATGAGAGCTAAACTCTTAACGGGAATAAAACAGAAACACCAGATAATCATAACCAAAACAGCAATACTAGAGAATTAGAACAAAACCCGTAATACAGAATAATACCAGAACTCAAAACACTGGGTCACTGACCCAGGACCATGACAGAGATCATTTACCATGCATCCATCCATCCATCCATCCATCCATCCATCCATCCATCCATCCATCCATCCATCCATCCATCCTCTTCCGCTTATCCGGGGAAGGGTTGCGAGGGCAGCAACCCAAGCAGATGCCCAGACCCCCCTCTCCACCTCCTTCAGCTTGTCTGGGGAAAGACCAAGGTGTTCCCAGACCAGTCGAGAGATATAATCTCTCCAGACCGGTACAGCATCTGCATTACTGCAGCCGCAGCAAAAATCCATCTGTCAATCTGCCGCTCCCTTCTCCCGTCACTTGTGAACAAGACCCCGAGATACTTAAACTCTTCCACTTGGGGCAAGAACTCATCCCTGACCCGGAGTGGGCACTCCACCCTTTTCCGGCTGAGGACCATGGCTTCGCATTCGGAGGTGCTGATTCTCATTCCCACCGCTTCACACTCGGCTGCAAATCATTTCAAAGCGAGCTGGAGGCCATCACCCAATGAAGGCAACAGAACCACATCATCCGCGAAAAGCAGTGCTGAGATTCTGAGACCACCCAAGCCTTCTGCCACTTGGCTATGCCTAAAAATTCTGTCCATAAAAATTATGAACAAAATCAGTGACAGCGCAGCCGTGGCAGAGCTCATCACCCACCAGGAACAAGTCAGACTTATAAGCCTGTCAGTACCTATCAGCTACCTCTGAAGTCCCACAGGCTAAGCAAGCCTGATAGGACTCCTTCTTTATCTTGGTGGCTCCCTTCACCTTTGGTGTCCACCATTTGGATCGGGAGTTACCACCATGACAGGCACCAACCACCTTGTGGCCACAACTCTTCAGCAATGGAGAGGCTGCCATGGTCCAGATCATTTACTTAAAGTACATTTCTATTTCATTTCTAAATTCATTTCTAAAGTACATTTCCATTATTTTCAGGGTAAGAATTGCACACCATAAAAATATCAGTAATTTGTTGGTACTATTTTGTAATGAGTCATAAATATGAGTATTCGTAGTTTCTAGTTGTTTTGTAATAGTTAATATAACATGATAATTCCACATGGTCAGATTAAGTAGAGAAAAGTATTTCTCAACCTGTCATACTGGACGTCAATACCTTGTATTTTTAGCTTCCTTGTAGCACATTATAAATGAGTTGTAACTTATGGGTTTAGGAATAGCTGATAATTCATTAGTCAGTGCCTTAAAGATTTGTAAGGATAATAACTTTGATTTCCATATACTTTAGACAGTTCTACCATTTGCTTTATGTAAAAGTGCTACAGCCTTACAGAAATCTGACTAATAAAGAATGTAGGTATTATAGTTTGTAGTGATAGGCTACTTTTGAAGTCATTGTGGGTATGGATACTTGGATTTCTACATTGTTTCATAGCAGGTATCTCTTGTATTTTAGTCCCTCTGAGAAAAACTCTCAGTAACTAAAGTGTCTGAGGATGCTGTTGTGTAGCACATGAACTTTAACCTCAGCATCATGCATTGTGTGTGTGTGTAAAAGTCATAACCCAGGAGCTGCCTTACTGGACAAGCAGAACATCATGGGGGTGACAGAGCCACACTCCATAATGGACTTTCCTCAAACACTCTAAGGTACTATCGGCTTGTTGGTAGAGGTTGGTATCTGCTCCATATCTTAGTTCCAGCCATGTCTACCACTCTCACCTCAGCAGGAGCTCTGTGATGGAGTCCATATCACCTCACACAATCTTGCTGATACAAGGTGGAGACACAACTTTGGTTCTTTATAGAATGTGTGTCTGAGGGAAACAGATACAGTAACAAAACAAAAAAAAAAGCAAAGTGAGTGAGTGTTGTGTCATGCTTCCTAGATTCACTATGCAATTAATGGAGACAATAACAACTACACTGAAACAACAGCACTGATAACTCAGATGGACATAAATGATCACCATAAGGACAAATCTTGGGCTTGAAGGGTTTTATTTGCTGTCAAGAGCAATTTTTTTAGTCCAAATGTAACAGATGTGCACTGGAAATCATGGAAACTCACCTTGTATGTCTGCCTGCAGGTTTAGTTTAAATTTTGGTGTACTGTTTATATAAATAAATATCATACAATGATGGCATAGTGCAAATGCAAAATACATTTAACTCAGACTGAATTTGGGATTAACATTAGAGGATTTGACAGAGGTTATGACTGAATACTATGCCAGTAAGTGTGCTAAATTTGGATTAATAGACAATTAAGCACCAGTGACTAAATATACAGTTCTCAAAAAAGAATTAAAGGACCACTTTGAAAATGTACCATATCTTAATGGAAAAAGAAAATCATGCAGCACATACATCACTGTGTAATTTATTAGGAATAGAAGCATATTGCATTATTTCATGGAAATGAAAATGATAAACCTACAGAAGGCTGAATTCAAAGATATCCTCAAAATCAAAGTAAAAGAATGATTAGGCAAGCTGATCCATTTTGATGATTTGATCATTTCAAAATGAAAATCACACTCAGTACACAGATGGTGTTCTGGGGATCTCCTCCTAGATCTGGACCAGGGCATCACTGAGCTCCTGGACTGCCTGAGGTGCAAACTGGTAGTGTTGAATGGATTGAAATATAATCTCCCACCGGTGTTCCATTGGATTTATGTCAGGCTAGTGTGGCGTCCAGTCAATGGTATCAGTGCCTTTGTCTAGTCTTTAGTGGTTTGTGCATCCCTTTATTGATAAACTAATTATAGGCAGCATAATGTTCTCCATGATTCTCCACACCCTTTTGACCTTTCACATTTGTCCAGGGTGAACCTGCTCTCAGGCACAGGGCACCACTGTTGGAACTCCCAATTCTAGTATTCTATGGTAAATGCCAATCAGACTTCAGGCTCCTGGGCAGTACAGAGAGGGCCCACTTGGGGATCTCTGGTCCTCAGACCACCCTCATTAAGTCTGTTTCTAAATGTTTGGTGAGAGACATTCATACCAGTGGCCTACTGGAGGTCCTATGTAGGGCTCTGGCGGTGCTCAACCTGTTCCTCTTGCACAAATAAGCAAATACAGGTCCTGCTGATGGTTTAATGACCTTCTACAGTCTTGTCCAGCTGTCCTAGAGTAACTGCCTGTGTCCTGGAATCTCCTCCATGCTTGCAAGACTGTGCTGGGAAACACAGCAAAGAACAGAAGTTGGCCTACCTGTGCAACCTCTCCTCATGCTACCAGTAGTGACACTGACCCTAGCCAAATGCAAAACTAGTACAACTTTGGGGTTTGACACTTTATTGAATTAATGCTAAATTCTGAAAGCAGGAGCAGTCTATAATACTAACTAATGTAAAAATCATCAGCCATATAATAACCTGCCTGCTGAGTGTATTCATTATAATTTTTTATGGAGATAAGGCACCTCACCATTGAAAATGTGAATTTGAATGGAATAAAAACATGAAAACAGAAAAGGAAGATGAGTGAAACTGAAACTTGAGATAATAGCTCTTTGTGTGGGTGAATTTAGTCTTCATCCTTCCCTCCTCACCAACACTAACATCCAAATGATGGGCTGGTAAGTCAGCTCTGGTCCAGTCGGCTTTTGCTCCGTAGTTCATCCTCCCCGTGTGTGTGCTGCAGACAAAGATAGGACTCTCAAAGGGCCAGCAGAATGCTGGGTGGCTCAAAGGCTCCCATTTCTGCTTGCTCGTCTCACTCCCCCTCTATCACACTTGTTCTAGTAAAAAAAAAAAAAGTCTAGTCCACACATCAGAACATGCAGTAGCATTGACAAAATGACTTATTACCCCTCGCTGCACACTTCCCTCTCCCTTCCTAGATTCATCAAACTCCTAACCTCACCTCAAAATGGCTGGCACTCATCTAGCCTGTCACTCGTCCTCTGCAGTGACCTTGAGAGAGAGATGAAGCAGTGATGGGGCTCCCATAACTGCTGCAGTACAACCCCCTACTCTCCACTACAAGAAAACAAAAAGCATCACCAAGATGGCTCTCACTTTCCCAGCTGGAGGAAGGAGGGGTAAAAAGCCCTCTGCATATCTACTTCAATCAAAACAGGATTAGGGTGACTTTCTGTGCTCCTTTCCCCCTTTACTTAAAGTTGGTGATGAAATATCAAGCTGTTTAATGGTAACCGGGTTTCCAGAATCCCACTGTAGCTTTTATTCTTTTCACAGGTTACCTTAAATCAAATAAATTAAATTAAGTGTTAGAAAAAAAGCAGATAAGATTTATTCAGCTTATCTTATAAATTTTGAATATTTCAGTTGCAAGCCTATATAATTCAATCATTCAAGAAACACTCAATTAATACTTCTGTGCTGTTAATGTTACTGCAAGGTTGGGTGGTGGAGGGGTCGTTCCTGACAGCAACACAGATGAAATGATATGACAACGTGTGAAACAAAGCTGTCTGCTGTGATCAAATACCTTCACAGGGAAATGTATCCACCCACTCTAAGGAAACTTGCGACTGGTCACATGACCCATCGACTGCCACTCTTTCATGTCCCAGTGGAATAACGACGCAGACAAGAGATGATGCATGAATATTTAATCAAATAAAGAGAGTGAGAAGTGAAGGCAATCGTCATGCCCGTGCTGAATTAATGAGTTTCCTGGTTTCCTCCTGCACGCCCAGTTTCTGAATAACTTAACAAATCAGCTGTCTTTATTGTTTGCCTCTTTCCAGTCCAGCCACAGCAGGTTAAGAAATACAATTTCAATTTATGTGGCTGAAGAGTATAGACTTGACACTGTTTAGCTTCTCTATTCATTTGTAGCCTCGTTTTCACCATGACCTTGAGCATACAACAGTAAGCCCTGAGTTTTCACTTTCTACTCGAAAAGGTGGCATTTATGGATCCTGAGGGTGATACTCCGAGCGTCTTCCCCTACAGTTGGGCGACCCTGTCGCCCGACATCCAGAGCACCGTTCTCTGACCACCTGAGCCTCTGCGTTGTGTACCCATCTGCTGGCAGCTGAGTCAGACAGCATGGAACCAATTCATTGCTTCACACCAATTCAAAATCTACTTGCACTTGCCCTTTCTGGTTACACTTTCTCTCTCACACTTCTACCTTGCTTTTCTTATTACCTGTGGTGATGTCACAGAATCATCCCGTTAAAGTGATTGGGGAGTAGAACCGGAAGTTGTGAGCGGGAGAGCCAAGACAGAATGATAACACCGGACTTCAACTTTTCTACTGCTGGTTTACAAGGGGTACACGAAAAAGATTATGCTGGTTAATTTGTTAGACATTTGTGAACTTTGTTAAAAGAAATAAGTGTCTGAGATGGATGTCACATGTACAATTGATATTATTTTACTTGCTTCTAGTTTTGCTCCATGATTGCTAGAGAAAATAAAAAGGAATTGTGGACATCAGTACGGAGCGTGGATTTTTTGACCAGAGTAGGTACACATGTTATGTACCCATACATATAATATACATGTAATGTCAACAATACATAGAGACATGTAACATACTCGTATTGTCAACAGCAGTGACGTTTGTAGGGTTACTGACGTTGGATAGCTACACAGCTATGGTTCGCATAACATAAACACATTAGCACAGAGAAGCTGGAGGATAAAGCTAACTTTTTTCCACTCAATAGAAGTTAACGTGAGGGTTCCCAATGGTTAGGGACAAATGTCGTTGCATGGCAGGATGCTGTAAACGGACCAAACTTCAGTCAGGAGAACAACTGAGATAATCCATCCACAATATGAGGTTAGTCATTAATATACTGCAGCATGGGCTTTGCTGTAGTTACATTGTAAGGTTTGAAAAACTGAGCTTTAAAATGAACAGTGGTAATCAAAACCCAGAGAGGCCGACAGTGATCACTTCCTTTTTTTTAGAGCTGGTTCAGATTAAATAGAACAAGATACAAAACAAAGTAAAACACGTTAAAAACACATCAGCCTTAATAAACGAAGAGTAGTTTAGACACGGAAGCAGGGTTCATCACGTCATCACTTAACAACCAGATACAATGTAAACAACTGTCAACAATGTACACATACATGTTGTAGCTGACGCTGAAATGTTTACGTGGGTTGCCAGGACAACAACAGAAATCAACGTCTGAGATCTCATATCTTTTTATTTATTTGTTTTCCTTTATTCAGTGTTCATGTTTGTGTACACTTCCAGTGGAAAAAATAATCTATGAGTTCAGTGATCCAGTTAAAGAAATGTGGCTGTGTGTTTTACCTCAAAAGTGTAAAAGTGACTCAAGGAGGAGTTGGGCATTCCCATGGCAACCAGGTCTTTTGGTATAGGCAAGGATATCAGGCCAAGCCCAATGCTATTTGCATACAAATTGCCCAGCTGATACCTTGTTGTTATGACAACGGCACACAGCTCCCAGAATTCATTTGGAAGTGAAATACAAAAAGAAAGCACCCAGTGAGAAGAGTCATTGATAAAATTCCCTTTTCTTTTGTAATGAGGATGTTGCAGACACCATGATGATTGGATTTCCATTGAATTCCAAGCATGCAGTACCTCCAGGAAAATACATCATATACTTATGACTGGAATTAATGGAAAAGATTTTAAGATGAATTCGAAACCGTTGTCAGCTATCCTGATATGATGTTCTCAATAACCTTCATTGACTCCTGGCAGATACTTTTGAAAGTACATCGGCCATTTGCATGAGTCACCTGATTTTGCAAGCCTGTACATAATTCTTTAGATACGCCTTGCCAAATCCTCAGAGCTTGATGAAGAACGTAATCTCTGCTGACAACATAGTGTCCTCTACTGGCAGCATGTTGCAGGAAGTTTACACAACCACCTGTCTGGCTAAATAGATAATATTTAGCTCAAGGGCAAGTGTGCTGATGCTTTTCCATAGTCATCCTGGCTCAGCTTACTGGTCAGTTAAATTACCTTGGGTTGGGCTCCATGAGCATTCTTTGAAGCTGGCATATCTATTTATTCCAGCAACCTCCACGAGACTATGGTTTAATCATTAGCTTCTGTGTGGCTGTCAAGCCATTTCTGGCTAATCAGTTTCTCTCCCAGTGGAAAACAAAGCACCTCCTGATTCCCATACTTGACCTGAAGTACTGTGGAAGACTGCTGATCTATGGGCAAGGTGATCCTTTACCCTGGCCTATACACTTTATACTCTGCACGTCTTCCACATGTTAATAATGGAACCCGGTCATCCCCCGGATACAGATTGTTGGACACATCCGGTCAGAAAACTTCAACTTGGATTGAAAGACCTGTATCAGCAACAATGTAGCAGAACAGCAAAGTGTGTGTGTGTGTGTGCGTGTGTGTGTGTGCGTGCGTGCGTGTGTGTGTGTTGCAATCTCTACCTTCTATCTGCTAGCACAAAAGCACAATAGTTTAGCATTAGTTTAGGATCCTTCCTCTGAACGTGCAAGGTTACATCTTGCCAGCAGCTGAGATCTTTACTGAAGCAACACACTACTCATTTGTCACTTGACATATAATTCAACATGGCAACTCACTGGGGACTCTGTGGAGCTGGAAAGATCAGCCATGACTTCAGTGTGGCCATGAAGACTCTGCCTCCTGGAGATCATCAGGTACGCAATATAAACAAGCTCAGTACAGCTGCACTGTCACACAGGATATCTTCTTTTCACTGAAGAGAGCTGCAATGTGTGTATGTGTGTGTATGTTTTCTTGTTATGCCCAGATTGCAGTCATTGTATCGAGGAGTATTGAGCGTGCCACAGATTTTTCCCAGAAGCGTGGTATTCCTAAGGCCTATGGCAGATATGAGGAAAATAAAAGAAAATAAATCTGTGTTTCAGGATGAAAATAAAGGTAATGATTTTAAATGTTGTGTAGCAAAAATGTAACATTTCAGGACATAGTTGGACTTTAGAATTTTATTTGTCAGTATATAATGATGTTCGAATGGTTACAAATTAAATGAAGCAGCTGATTTTAGTACAACAAAAATACTAAAAATTTGAGAGGAGCGGCTTCCTTAGATCTGAAAAACAGTTGAAAATGTATCTACTGAGAGCTAGTTCAGGATGTTCTATTTTGTTTATGTTATATCTTAAAGGCATTTCAGTCCAATACTCCAGAGCACAACCGTTTATGAAATCACAAATTGTTCTGAAGGGTATAAGATGTATAAAACAGATTTTGAAAAGATGAAAAAAAAAAACACAAGATCTAAAGTATTAATTAATACAGAATAATGGAGCTAATAGTTGTATTTTGTTATCTTAAGACAGGGTGAGGGAAGCTGTTTCCAGTCTATGCAAAGCCAGCAGTTTGCTGACTGTAGCTTCATAATTAGGTATCCTGACAGACAGACCAGTGCTCATGATGTTCTCATCTAACTCAGAGGAAAAAACGTAGATAATCATTATTTTCAATATCTTAAACATTAGTTTAACAAATAAACATTACTAAAATAAATATTAATTAAATGCTGAATGTGGTGCAAAAATAAATTAGTTTGCATTCACTCTCCACTGCAAATTAGTTCAATGTTACTGCTATGAGAATGCAAATTTGATGGTCACAAGATTCATATAAGAAGCCAACCTGGGAAAAATGATCGTTCATGAAACACATCTACCACAACAGTCATATAACTGAGGAGCTGTGTAATAATCGCCTGCTCAGGTGAAACTTCAGTTTCAACTGTTCTGTAGCAAGACTGGATCATCTGCCCTTTTCCTCATAGGCCATCTGGTCCCACTGTTTCCCTGTGTATGCTGAGGTGCACAGGCTGCTGGCAGAAAAGGAGGTTGGGGATGTGAAGCTGGTAAAAACCTACTTTGGCTCCCCTCAGCTCGACATTCCCTGGACAGTGCAGAAGGAGCTGGGTGGAGGAGCTCTGCTGGATATCGGAGTGTACTGCCTGCAGTTTGTGTTGATGTGTTCAGTGGTGAAAGGCCAGAGTCCATCCAAGCTACAGGGGTGCTGTTTGACTCAGGTATGATTCAGCACACAGATAATGTGTGCTGAAAAAGGATGTAGATTAGTATAATTTATCACAGAGCATGTGTCAATGACCACAAATGCACTCTTGAGCCTTGCCATAAAAAATCAAATAGAGGAAGAGAAGAATCCTTTACAGAGGATACAGAGGAATCACTTTTAAATTAATTGTCTATAATGTAAACACCCCAGGACAGTATTTCTCACACAGAAAATCCAAGACTTATCATTAAAATGTCACACTAATCCAAATCCCCCCAGAGAATACAGTAATACGGTAAAACTGGCAGGGGAATATGTAACTGCATGTCTCACCGAAAGATATCTTTCAATGTAGACCATCATATAATTATATAAAATGCTTTTTTTTGTTTTATGTAAGCAATTTTATGAATATATGAAAAATATTTTGACTTTTTTCCCCCAAAAAAATATTGATTAAAAAATAAAAATAAATAAATAAAACCTGGGGAAAAAATCTGAACACTTGCTGAACCCAATTAAAATATAAAAAAAACTGCACCCTAAATAAGCTGCAGTGGTCTAAAACAACATTTTAATGTTAATGTATTTGAGGCTATCAATAATTTCATGTTTTTGAATGTTTAACAGAAGTGGATGAATCAGTGGTTGTGACGATGAAATTCTCCAGCAGCAGGATGGCCTTTTTTGCCTTTTCAATTGCTGCCCGACTTCTAAATGATGCCGTCATTGCGGGCACTAAGGGTTCCATTAAAGTATGCTTTGCTTGTCCTGTACAGGACCATTTGAGTTCACTAAGAAATTACAGGGACATGCAACGACTGTGGTGACCGATGATTAATTTCACATTTATATAAACCAATATATTCAGACATAGATCTCACTGCATTTGATGTACTGTATTTGCAAATTGAGGGATTGACACTTTCTTTTCACTGTGCAGGCTCTTGGCCCCATGCACTGCCCCACCAAACTGGTGGTGAATGACAAGGAAAAAGACCTTCTGCCTGAGCTGTGTCTCCCTCTGCATTTTACCAACAGCACCGGCAGAAGA